>JAHZNA010005416.1:0-38635 GCA_027743935.1 Sinodicranocentrus sp. ZH6 | reverse complement strand
TGCTTCAATTCACCCACGCATTTCCCCTAATGGAATCCAAGTGAGTGCTTATCCCAGTTTTATTAAAGTTTTCAAAAGAGACCATATAAATGTGCTTAAAATGCGTCAATAAATTAGCCCACAATGAAATGATATATAAGAGCTGAGGTGTGTGTATGTGTGTCATCCTAAATTCTGTTGGAAAACACAAAATTTTTCATTAGAATTGTAGGCTTTGAATTTTCTTAAAAAAAAACTTTCCCTTTGTTTTCTTTAAACATTTTTCAACTCAAATTTAATTACTTGTAGTTTACTCTCATTTGACTTGTACTCCTCTCACACTGACTTCATCCCACAGAAATAGAGAGTTTATATAATAGCTGAATATTAGCCTGCTCACTCAGGTGGTTTTTATCTCTGGAGTTGATGAGACTTTAATTAAAATCCTTCATCTGTATGCTTTCCTTATGGTTGGAGCACTCCAAGCAAAACTCTGCAAGCTAGCTCCTCTTCATCTGGTGAATAGAGGCAATTAGAGGGAATGAAAGGAAAATAAAGGGAAAGTAAATAGACCATATGAGGCGTACAGGATGAGTCTTTAATCCAAGTAATTTGGTCGATTTCAAACGAATGGAAATTTTCACAGAATAAATTATTTGTCTCATTGTGAACGCCTTTTTACCTTAAGGGGGAAAACCAGTCAAATTCATTATCTTTTCTGATGTGTGAGCTTCACAGGATCTACACTAATTCTAGGATAAATTGTGTTATTATTTTACCAGGTGTGTGCCCAGTTAATTTAGCCATCATCATCATCATTACGAGAACGATTTACTGGAATGATATCCTCCAACATTTCCTCCCAGCTAAACTCAACTAAAAGGTAATAATGTAATTTCAGGAAAACGTCAAACATCGCGGCAAGAGTGTAAATGCTTGAGTAAACATTGGTCAGTAAATATATGAGGGAAATCATTTCCCAAATTATTCCTTTTTTCCCTATTCATCCTTCTCTCGGATAGGAACGTGTGGCTGTTTAATAAACCCCATTCATTCTTCACGACTGTATCATTGACACAGCTCTCCTTCCACACACGTCACACTTTACAAAATCAAACTTTTCCAATAAAAGTCGACTGAATGAAAGGTAATGTTGGACACACGACACTCATCATGTTATTAAATCCTTGCGTCAATAAACCTCTCTCGAAATGCTATAGTCTTACAGATATTTACAGTTGTATGTGTGTGTGCTTCCCTTTTCGAGTGAGATGGTGATAAGCTGAGACACGAGGTAAAGAGCTCTCTTGTCAAAGCTCGCCACGACGGCTACTATTTACTCTCGTTTTAGCACATGACGAGCTTCTAAGCTGATGTCGCCGTTACATTGTATTATCCTAAAGGAATACTCCAAATCTACTGAGTAGTAGCAATCTGAAAGATTTGTATTTTTCCTACCCGGAGATTTATTATTGGGAGGAAAAACGGCTCCTCTACAAAACACTAAAAGAGGTGGTCGCCACCTTCATTCTTATTCAGGACTGGAAGTCCAATTGTGCATGGACAATATCCCGCCACTTGAAAAAGAGGAGTAGTTAATATCGAATGAAATACAAAAATACACTATACACTTTTTCCTTCAGCTAAAGATAATCTCAATGAATATTAGTCAGGGATGTTTCATCTCTTGACAGATCGTGAAGTGAGAAATAGAAGAGAAGAATTTGATTAAATAACTCACGTGTCTGGGGTATAAACACGAGAGGGAATAGTGTCGAATGTAAACAAACATATGTATTTAATGAGCTAGCTTCCTGGGGATTTTGGAAGGATTAATTTTTATTTCATAAGAGAACTAAGAATCTAAAAATAATCCCACAGTTATGAAAATCTAATAAGGCTATTTAAAGGGCAACGTGAACAAAGGAGGCTTTCGAAAGGATGGAATTTTCTAGATTTAATTTTGACTGGGAAAAAGATTTGAAGAAAGTGAAGGGAGTAATAATGAAGGGTCTGATTGGATTTCCGGGTTTAATTAGCCTACAAGATGAAATAAGCTAATCATTGTTCGAGTTTGGGGGTCCATGTTTTGTGCTCTCCTTCCAGAAAAAAGTGCGAACCTATGAATCCCTCCTACACACACTTGATGTTTTTCCATTAGAAAATTTTAGACCTGGAGAAAAGAAAGGATGACAAGTGCACATGGGACAAAGTTGAACAACATTATTTAGGGAGTTTTCCATGTGGGAGGTTTTGTCGTTGATGATGATGAGTGTATTGCATTATTAATTTTCAGTTTGTCGTACATAAATGATGACTCTCTGCTAAATTAGGTGGCAATTAGGGAGCCAAAGCTGTGGGTGACAGGAGAGCTAATCCACAACCAGATATTTTTCTGACGTTTCACTCTTTCCCAACTTTATTAGCTAGAAAATCCCGTTGATAAAAGAAACTGCGAGTCAACTTCCTCATTTTCTTCCACTTTCTTTTCCCTCAGAGAACCTCACATCAACCAAAAATAATCATATGATGTAATCACAGAGCAGGTTAAAACATCCCCTTCTATGAGATTCGGCCACCTACGGATAATATTTAACTAGCGATTTATTCTCTTATCCAATCTATTCCCTTTTTTGTCTAATCCTTTTTATATTCTTTAGCTTTTGTGTAGAAACTTCACTCACTTTTTATCCCAATCTTTGTAGTTTCCTTGTTTCACATTAAGTTGGCTTTATATCGCCCACTCCTATTGTACAAGAGATAATTATCTTTCGCATATTAATTTTTATCATTAAGCTCATCAAACCCTATGTCAAAGGCAGATGATTGAGTTAGCTGCTTAGAGAAATGATATCAAGTACACTACAACCTGAGGGAGATGTTGATCGGGGAAAAGTATAGCATAAATGATATATGATACAGGATTATATTCTTCTCTGCTAAAAAAAGATACGGGTTTGTAAAGAAGGACTTGTCTCGTCATCTAGGAGACTTTTCATCACCTTGTTTCTCCAACGTTTCCTCCTCTACACAAAGGGTTTTTGTTGTTCTCTCGTTTTTAACATGTAGAAGATGTATTTTTTATTCAGCATCTGAAATAGAGATGGGGATTCATTACAAATTGAAACATATCCTATTTTCCGCTGGAGTCAAACTTTTCTATATATGCACTATATAATCAGCTACCTGTCAACCGTACATGTATATTCTTCACTAAGGATATTTTTTTCTAGACTGTGAACTCACTCAAGAAGGGACTGAAGCGTGGCTGATGTCAAACATGGGCTGATTTACAAATCGCTGAAAATTTTAACACATTTTCACACACAAAATGACATCCAGTCCAGAACATTGTGTTTATTTTAAGCATCCATATGTATCCTACGCATTACCAGTCTATTCTCTGACAATGTATTCGTGACCACCACTTTCTAAATGTTTAATCTACCATGTCGGCATCATACTCAATAACAAAAGCAAATACATATGTATATGTGTTGAAACATAAGGACAATATTTCTATCTCCATTCATCCCCCTCTCTGGTTCTTTTCAACTTTATACATTTATATTGTGTGCTCATCGTGTCCACCCCACGTTTTGACAAATTGCTCCTCTTTCTCTGTAACTGTAACACTGTCATATTCATTCACAATAAGAGACAAAGGAACTCTTTTACTATCTATGATCAGAAAGCCGTCCACAATACAAATAAAAGTTGACAATAGCTTGTGCACGCATGCATAGAAAGAATCAAGTATGAAACCAGAATAACAACAACATAACAATAATAATCACACCAAAAATGACCATTATTAGAGGGAAAGAGACCAATTCATGACAAAATATAAGGATATCATTAGCGGGGTCCCTTCTCTGAAAAGAAACTTTTTTCCCAGTGTTTAACCAATGATTAGGATGACTGTTACAGCACCAACTCTGGGTTTTACTATTATTGATTACGATTAGCAAGAAATGTCTCAATGAATGAGAGAATGAGAAGGAAAAAAAGAATGAATGAAATGGAAACTGTAGCGGCGGTATATTTATCTCCACTTACACACACACAAGCATAGAAAAACTTAAAGGGTTAGACTTGAAAGCAGTTGAGCATGAGGAAAATGTGTACATGAAGTTGGGAGATCTGAGAGAAGCCGGGTGTATAATCATAAATAGACTTCAACCACCTTTGCAAGGGTGCTCTTGGATGTTTTGGAAACTCATGGTTTTCTCCGTCTGTCAGGAATAAATTATGAAATAGGATATGATCATCTCAAAGAGCATATGGATGTGCGTATCCTATAATTATGGGATCTGGAGTTTGTAAGTGTTTGTAAGTGTTGCAGTAATGATAACATTTTGTACAATAATTACTACAAGGAAACTCCTACATGGATGGATGAGCGGATGGGAAAAAAATTGTAATGATAAAATGGCTCATTTACTCGGAAAAGCGTTTCTCAGAGGACAAAAGGCACAAACTTGAGGAAGATAAAAGTGGCAAAATCCTATATGAATTGGGATAATCCTTTGGTATATATCTGTCTGTGTGGAGCTTATTGAAGTTGAAGTAGCACCCTGAGCTGTTACCTTTATCTCTCTGTCTTCTCAATATCTGAACTTTATTGTTCGGATTCAAGTGTGGACTGTATCAAAACACAAGTCTCTCCCGGGATTGTCCCACACTTGAGGATAACAATGGCGGTGAGGGATGAAATAACAAAAACGGGTTTGTAACCAAATTTTTATTAAATTTTCTTCTAAATTATCCCCATTCTGGGAATAATACATGGTTGTAGTTGTAGGTTGAATATTTTTTCGGGAAAAAATCATTTTTCAAGTTTACTCATGTAAAAGTTGAAAAGTTTCTTCTTTTTATTAGAAACCAATTGAGAATGCCGCTCTGTGGTTTTAATATGGATCACTCTGGCAAATTGTACTATTTTGGCTTCAGCTAATCTATGTTGACCTCATGCTGCGTTTGAGGCTTTCGGCTAACCAGGACAATTAAATGAACATGAAGGAGAAAACGAGCTTAGGTGCAGCAGGAGGGAGTAAAATCCTTCCATATGTGTGTTTCCACAATTGTAACTTGTTCAATACTCATACATATATTTCCACTCATCAACTCCATTTCTGGAGAGACCTTCACCTTTCCCATCCCTTTTGCAAAACTTTAGTAAATGAGTGCTCCGCATTCATATATAGCCTCTAGTTTCCAGATTAGATTTACTAAATAGGATTTATCTTTAGACAACAAGAAATATCCCATTTATAATATGAATATTTCCCAAAAGCACTTCACCTCCTAAATACATTTTTCCGCTGGGAGGATCCACTGCATTTTTTAAAACTAGAAAACAAAGGAATTTCAAGCGGTTGGGAAAGGACTTTTAGTCGGATTAAAAAAATGGCCTTCAAATATGTATAAATGACACCCGCCCAGGAAATATACTTAAATATTTTGTCCTCCAACTACATCTGCATCATATGAGCCCGTCATTAAAATTGTCGGAGTTACTTAATACGCAAACTTTCTAAAGTGAATAAGGGATAAACTTGATACAATTACGGTTAGGTTGAGTAAGCAAGGATTTTATCAAAAGGATGTACATCTCATCTCTCTCATCATTCCCGTTTTTGTCAAAGTATCTGATTTTTGATGATGACGATGATTCTTCTCTGATGATATTATAATTACAGATCCCCTTTTTTCTCCTTGCGCGCAGCACAGCACATACCAAATTGTTGTAATCCCAAGTGAGTGAAATGATAATCTGCTTTTAACAGCCTGTTCAAACCCCGTCCGGCAAATGATGATCAGGATGATATTATAAGTAACGTGATAGAAAAGGATAATATATTGAGGATTTTTAAGAGAACAGATTGGATCTGGAGCTTTACCCGGAAAAAAGGGAGGATATAAAAGAAGGACCACCGTTGTGTCAGCTTGTTAAAGTACAAGCATCAAATTTCCGGGCTGCTTGTTCCATCCATCTAAAACCAGAGACTCAAGCCCTTTGATCTGAGAGAGGAGATGCGAACTACATGTGTATTTAGCTTCATGTCAATAATGTCATGTAGTGCAATGTTCACGAGAGAGAAAAAAATCAAGTAATATATAACTTGATCAAAATCCTCTTTTCCCTTCCTTTAACATAATCCGACTAAAGAGCATTTAAAAAAAGAACTTGTCCCTTTACATCCCTCAGTATAATTTTTATCTACTGGAATTCCAAATGTATTTATGTTCAAGTACAAGAGTGCAAGCTGAAGCTATCTTAAATATATGAATCTCTGAGGGGGTCTGTTGTTGTCATTTTGAAAATAAACCTATGAAGAAAAAAACTCGACCTGCACTTCAATTGTCAAAAAACTTCAAATGGGGAATACAAGAACAGGATACTGGACATTCCATTAAAGAAACCTGGAAAGTATTTAAATTCTCGTTGACAAATTCCTCCACTAGGGCATCTCTCTGAGAAGAGTAATCAATCCAAGACTTGTGGATTTTCCTTCCCGTCATGATTTGCAAAGCTGATTTGAATTGAATCAAGTACGCATTATCCCAGCGTGTCCGTCTGTACACATTTAATTCAATGAAGGTGCCTAACCAACTAGCTTCCTTGGAGGTTGGAGTGGAAAATCCAGCTGATTTTCTCCAGTCCACCCACCATACAATTTTTGGAAGGAGCTTTTATATGTAATAAAATAAACTTCTCCGCGTCTTTCTCAATCTTGCCATTGTCTCAAAAGATCTAATTTACTTGGCTCCTTCATCCTCCACCATTTCTCCGAGAGAGTTGAGCTGCTGTTGGTAATTAGTTTTTGAAGGGAGAACCCCAGCCATACAAATGTTTAGCTAAGGTTTAATTAAACGCATTAGCAACATGATTGGCGCGCGCAATAGACTTTGTAAAGAAGCAAGAAGGGAAAGTGGCTGTTATATAAAAGCCTTATATATTTTTTTATACATGACTTCCACACACGGCGTCTGTTTCAAGTTGAATAAGAAAAAGAGATTTTCCATTAAGGCCAATCAGTTCGTTACTTTTTTACTTTCTATTTTATTTTCAAAGCATGTCACGGTGAAAAGACTTTTCTCTTTAGCCTTCTCTAACTCTTCTTGGTTGGGAGAAGCTTAAAAAAAGGAACAAACCAGAGATTTTTAATTAGAGACAAGTTGAGTGGTGTCAATGATGGAGAAAATTGAAAAGTTTTTCTCATTAAGAACTTGCCGAATTTTTTTTATAAGGAAAAAGGAAGAAAAAAAAGACTTGAGCTTTAACTCACTCAGCTAATATTTTCCGCTACAATCTTATTACAGAAGAAAAGAAGGAAAAATAAGTTGGGAAAAGTGGCAGTGGTCCTTTTCATGTAACAAGTTAATAAAATCTTTAGATATATTACGCCACTCTCTCTCTCTCTCTCTCTCTCGCTCTCTTCTCTCTCTCTCTCTCTTTAGGATATAAATGAAAAGGATAAAAAGAGTTTTTTAACTATTTACTTAGTTTTCTCTATTAAGTTGTGCGTATACCGGAGAGGAGGAATGATGGCTTCTGGCTGAATGCGGAAAGAAGTTAGAGCAATAACAAAACGTAATAAAGACCCTCAGAAAATAAGGAGAGGAGAGAGAAGAAACGTCTATAAGTGTAGAAATGTGTATTTACGTGTGTATGTGTGTGTGTGTGTGTGTAGGATATACGTATTTGGTTTATAATGATGAGACTATTTGTGTCCTTTTGTTCGACAGTGTAGAAAAAGGGTTTGTTTATTACGGATTGAGATTGTCGTCGTTTCTGTGTGCATCGTCTCTATTTTTCGCATTGTGGGCGCTGAGCAAGGAAGGAAGATGGAAGTGTGCTATATGGAATGATGACGGAGGTTGTATATCGTGGATATATGTGTATAGGTAGAAAAGGAAGAAATTGGAGTTGAATGAATGAAATGGTTTGGGAAACGGTTGATTAAGCAGGGTAAACAGGAATTAGCATTTTATTGCCTTATCCAAGCAAAAGAGTGAGATGACAGAGAGGATTTGACCCTTTTCTGTAAACTGGCCTTGAGACACAAAATGGAATTAAAATGAGACTGCCCTTTGATGTCAACTAACTCAATATTTGGAAATCCACATCAAATCCACAAGTCACGTTCTACCCATTGTCTTATTACACCAAGAGGGGAGTCTATTAGATAGCTTTTTCTCAAAACGTTCAGCCTATCTAACCTTTTTCGCTTTTGTGCTCTTGAAGTTTTATTATCTTACGGATTTAATTTCCCAATTATATTCCAAGATAGACGATAGCATGATAGAAAATACCGTGAAGAAAGGAAAGGCTTTTCAACAAAATCTTTTTATTTAGCATTTTTCTCTGTTGCGTCTTACAGTAAGAGTAATAGTATGTGTTTATTTATTAGACATTGAAGTCAACCCTCTTCAGATGCGTAATGGCTCATAATTAATTTTTAATTCTATGCATACACAACACAATCTACAATTTATTTTCAATATCTCACCTTACATTGCTAACAGTTCAGCTAATTTCGACATGATTTTTAGCATTTACAATATCCAAGTGTACAGACGACATACAAAGCAATTATATAGTATCCTAAGTATCCTTCTTGTTTACATTATCAATATCGGTTGGTACGATAAAACCACTTCGGTATCCGGTATATTGATTACATAAGGTAGCTTCTTATGCGGAATTTTACACGAGTAACTGTTAGCACTTGTATGTATTGTAAATACGGTGTATAGTTTTCCATATAGGTTTCTAAATATAATTATTTTATTTTATTTTATACCTTATTCATTTTTTTACTAGCGACTATCAACATTTTTGTTAGTGCACGGGACAAATACAATGGTATATAGTGAAAACACTGTGAACAGCTAATACTTATGTTTTCTTGACCTTTGCTCAATAATACTTTGTAGAAAGGTTCTACTAGATTTGATCAGGATATATCGACACTGTCCTATGAATTAAATTTAAATGTACAGATAAGTTAATTTACAGATTTTAAATAAAGTTAATTTTCACAGAGCCCCTGCTTGTACTTAAACTTATATTGTATTTTCTTACTAAGGAATGTATTTACGATTATTGGGCGTAGTTATAAATTATATTTTTACTCATAAATATTCTCGACGGGATGATTAAAACAATACGAAAATAAAAGATTTGAGCTTGACATAACATTAAAAAATTATAATAATAAAAGCGGAATAATTTTTGTTAAAGAATTTTGTTACATTGAATAACATCACACTAAAAACTGGAGTAAATGCATTTTTACGTGACAATAAAGGATTTTACTTAGCAGCAGGTAAAACGTAGCTGATGAATTTGATTTAACGAGATTTGAATATGTAATGATTATTTTTTAATACTGAACATCAATTTTCTTTTAAGGTATGAGACTTTAGACGGTTAAGTGATTTGAATTCCTTTCGACAACGACTCCAAATGCTCCTTGGCTTTCAACCTCAACGCAGCTATACTGGAAGATCGTCCCACACCAGGGATCTCCACTCCAGGAGATATATTCCCTCCCCCTCCAACCACTACTGTTCCTCCATTCCCTCCTCCACCACTGCTTGTTGTGCTACTTGGTGGGCTGCCCGGACTCAAATGCATGAGTGAGGTAACCGGCGACGTCATCTTCGGCATTCTATGTTCCAACAGATTATGATGTGGATGATGATGGTGCACTGCTGATAGCAAAGATGCAGCTGATGTTGGTGGTGTCAAATAACTTGGATAGCAATTCTGCGGGTGAGTCAAAAATCCAGGGAGAGCATGGGACAATGTCGACCCCAAAAGAGGACTTGCAGCCAGCCAAGGATCCATAAGAGACAGGGCAGCTTGATTTGAAACACTAAGCAAACCAGCAGCAGCCATGGCGGCTTGGTTCGCCGTCGAAGAAGGACCTCGGCCTAAAGCTGACAATGGATATTCTCCCAAGCCCAACCGTGCCGCTTCCATTTTCTCCTGTCGTCTCCACTTCGCTCGCCGATTTTGAAACCAGACCTGTGTCAAATGGAAACAGAGTAAAAAAGGTAAATAAATAAATAAGGTTGGAAAATTGAGAGAATCTTTTGAAAACTAATGCTAATAGATGGGGTGGGACGCATAAGAAAATGTCATTTGTTTTACTAGAATATACATAAAAAAACTGGAATTGAGTTTGGATAGAGCGAGTCAAGCTTCCACAGTCATTTTCAATACATCACATGACAAACGATGATGCTGATCATCATCAACATAATAAAATGGATAAAACCATAACAGCACGGATGAACACACATTTTCCTCCAAGTGATCCTGTCAAAGAGCACATTTTTTATAGAGCTCACTCCTCCACTCCACTGTACAACAGCTCCCATATTGTTCACAAGAGCGAAAACTGTGTGTGGGGAAAAAAGCGTAAAGTGACTGACTAAAACACACATTGCACACACGCTGTGAGGAGGGAAAACTGGGAAAAGGGAAATTCACAAGATAAAATGATGTCGTGTCACAACTTTTATCATTTTTCTAGCATGATGATGATGATGGCTTCCAGTTATTGTCATCATAATGTCCCTTTATCGGGGAACAAGGAGAAGAAAGTTATTAGATTTTGTTCAATTTGCTAAAGAAAAAAGGGGGAAATGTTTTTCTCCAACAAAAAAGAGACAGCCTTCTTTTCTCCACTTTTTATATATATATATATATATATTTTGATCGCGTAAGGACAAAGACAAAGTGGCAAATTCTATCATGATCTTGAGAACTCTGAAGTGGATGGAGAAAAGGAAGCGCGTCCATTTATGATTTCCTGGACACTCAACTTTCGGTGAAGGGAAAAAGCGATGATGATATTTTTTATCTCATTTACTAAACTCCGAATGGGATAAAAGGAGATGATGATGAGAGCATTATATGGATCATTTAATATGGTTTTTTGCCCCACACAAATATACATTATAGGTGGATCAACTATATAGATATAATGGGGTTTTGGAAAGGGACATATTTTGATAATGATCGTCACAGGAAAAATGAAAAAGGTCCTAAAGATGTACCGGATTCCAGCTGGGAATCCTATTTAATCCTCCTCTTTAGTTGTGCTAAACACTAAAGCATTTTGGGGCACTCTGCACATTACGCTTTTCAAAGGAGGAAAATTGAATAGCGCCAAATTATCAATTAATATAGGGCAGGTCACTGAATCAATTTTTACTCTGAACAATTTTTTTTAACTTGTCCATGTGTTCCCTTTTGAGTGAACTTTTGAATCAACATTTTTTTTCACATAGGAATTTTGCTTTTGTGTACACAAAGTTTCAATCAAATTGGATTTTTTTATGTTGGAGGTTTTTTTTCTTCAACTTGTCACAAGCAAACGTTTGGAAGGAGATGATGGACAGAGGGAAATATTGAATGAGAAAAAAATGCATTTTATTCGGACCATGGCCAGCCAATCGAATCTTTTTACTTCAATTGAGTTGAGTTCCCTCAGGAGACTCATTTTCCTTGTCCATTAGATTAAATCCTATTGCAATTGATAAATCACCAAAAAAACCATATCCAATAATAATCTCTCCACAAAAATTCCTCGAGGATGGAGGGATAAAGCATTTTGGGAGAAAAAAGTGCCAAGGGGAGCCCAAAGTGGAGCAACTTTCACACCTCCCAAGTTTCCAAAAGTGTGCAAACCACCAAGAAAAATCAACTCTGAATAGGAACTTAATTGCAGTCTATTGTGTACAACGGAGGGAAAAAGTACGAAAGCGAGATTTCCAGGGGAGGATCTTAGATTAGATTTAAAACTTAAATGGGAAGAAAAAGGGAGAAAAAAATTGGAGGAAAGAAACTAACATCATCTAACATCTAATCTCCGCTCTTTCCTTCCTGAGAGGAGGCTTCATCTAAGAAAAAAATGTAAATCACCTTTCCCTTTCCTTCTATTACTCAACAATTCATCCATAATGCATGAATAAGAAAAGGAGAGAAGAAAAAAATCTCGGAAAAAATCTTTCCACGTTTTTCCTCAATTCTGGAGAAAAAAAAGTTCAAGATGAAAAGAAAGTTTTACAGTTTAATAATCATATACACAGAAGTAAAGTGGTAAAATGTTTAGAGAAAAAAATCTAACAGGATAAGTAAGAAAAAAAGTTTTTCTCTCCTAAACTTCTAGAAGATATGAAAAGAGAGAGAGAGAAAATATATTATCTGAAAAGGGTTTTTGATGAATACTGGAAAAACGACTTTTAATCTGGAAGAAGCAAGTCAATTAAATCGGACACGCTATGCTAATAAAGTCCTTCAACTGTAATCAACCTTTCGAATCCAGTCTCACCTCAGCTTCAAGCTAGACTAGCTCTCTCCCCCTTTTTAACTAATTTTCCATGTGATGTGGTGTCGGGGTTGATGATGATGATAATGACTATGCCAAGTGAACCATGGACTAGTCATTAAAATCCAGTCGCGTCACTTTTATTATGTGTGAACCATCAGTCAGCCACCTCTTTTCGAGGTTGGGATGAGCCTCATTAGCAAACACACATTTATAATATGGCCAGCCCTTTCATTTTTAAAAAGCCACTTAGGCCATTAGACGGGGGCGTGAAAATAAAACTTTTCTTTGAGTTTTTTTTTTATATTGAGGAATGCGTCATCATCGTCTCAATAGGGAAAAACTAGTTTGAAGAAATAGAAGATCTGTTGTATTGTTTTATTTTTTCTGGTAATTGGCTAATTACTAAAATATAATTGTGAGGATTTAATTCCCCTAATCTTTTTATAACTGACCGCCCACATGCACTAAAAGAATGAATTGTTTTTTTCATGAAATAATTGGCGTACAGGAATTCCCTGTAATATTCTTGCATGTGATGATGATAATCATCGGGAAATGTCAGTTGTCAGTTTCTAATTCTATTATGCGATAAGAAGCTTGTAGTTGAGAGGAAATGCCTGAGGAAGAAGGTGAAAAATTATCTTATAATAATAAAAAACTTGTCTAATTACTTTACACAAAGATTCATGAATTAGTGGTTATAACCCCATTCGCATTTTTAGAGTGGGGCTTCTCCTTGAATGCATGTTTACAAGAAGTGGAATGGTTGTGGTAATTTTTCAAAGAAAATCCCGACTCATCCCTTTGTATATAAAAAAGGGATTTGATTTATTCTACCTAAAATTGGGATATACAACAAAAAGGGGTGAGCACGCATGCTGTGCTTGTATTCTTAATCATATGGTCAGTTTTGAACCCATTTTATAACTTGCTTTATTCAATTTGCATTGTTTTCCATATGAAATTTCTTTAAATGGGATATTTTTTGGGGTGGAAGCGGTTGAAATCTTAAAAGTTTTTTTTTCATTTAAAACCGACGAAGGGAAGTGACCCAAAAATGAGTTTGTTTTTCTAGATGGAAATTCTATCAAAATCAATTTTTTTCTGTCGAAGACGAAACCACAAAAAGTGATTTCATTTTTTATCCTTCCACTCTTCCCTATACGCATGTTAGGCTCAGCCAGTAAATCGTTTTCTTTTCCAATTCTGACTCTCCTATTACCAAAGATTAAAGAAAGGCTTTCAACTTTTGTCTAGTCTTGGCTATACAGATACAAATTGAGTATATATGCCTTCCCTGTGTGGATTTTTTTGGTCAAAGATAAAAAGAGAAAAAGCTTGATTTGAATATAGATTGACTGGATTTGACTTGGTGGGAGGTTTTTGATTTTCATGAATCCAATTTCCCTTTTTTTCTTTATCTTTTAGCTCCACACAGAAAATAACAAGTTACCAATTTTGTCATCAAAAAAATTCTCATATTCCCGGGCAGCCCTTACTACCGCCCCAAACTTGCAGACTTTTTCTCTCTTTTTCCCTCCGATTCATCTCCATCTCCCGTAAATCGAGTTATAATCACGGAAAACTACTTTGTAAGGAAAAAACAAGCAGGAAAATCCAGCAAATGAAATAATATGCCAATCCGATTTTATCAGACACGACGGAAGTGATACTTTTACTTGAGACAGTCGTCGGTTCAACATCAGAAAAAAGTGAATAGAGACAACCTCTCTCTTTCTGGTTATTACATCCCATCCATTTTTTCATCCTAAGGCCTAATGGCATTTCCTTTTGGAAAAGAGTCTTTTCTCATGAATCCTATCTGGAAATAGATCTTAAGCCCATTCCTGCCCTTTGCATTCTCAAAAAGCATCCGCAACTCATGGAGATACATAATAAAGTTTCTTGATCAACAAACTCAGCCCAATTCATAAACTCCATTACTTTTTCAATCAACGAGGACACAAAAAAGAATGCATTTATATCCATCGCTATTTCATTACGAAATCAATAAACCATACATTTGAGTCGTTGTCGGTGCTATACTTGTTTTCTAAAAACATCCATTTACAAACTAATTGACAAATGGGGATAATAATTACATCCCAGTCTTTCATGAGCAGCTGCAGGCATAAAAAAGTTATTTCCTCTTCAATGCATCACTGTATTTTTTCCAAGAGAGAAAAATTACACCTCGTTTTCTATCCATCCATTAATCTCTCTCTCGTGTGATGAAAGGGTTTTTTATTCTTCCAAAGTGTTTGTATGTGTAGGAGTGGCAGAGCAACTTACTCCGTTGACGGGATCATTCATGATCTCCAAGTAAGTGATCTTATTACTCTTGTTAATCATTTAAAAATCCGTTATGAAAAAAATAAATTCATGAAATAAGCTTCCCTCCTCTTATAACATGTTATCTTTTTTTTCCTTGGAGGGGACAAAGCCCAAATAAAAATGTCAACTGTCTCTCCTCTCAAAAAAGCTTAAGAGTTTGAAGATTCCTATCAAATTCCCGAGTATCACATCACATGTGTACACTGCATAAATAATCAACCTTATATAAGTTCATCCTGATTTTCATCTTTACATCTTTAATCTGAAATCCCACGCAAGCAACAAGAAAACTTGTTCGTTGACAGTAATACTCTTCTATTTGATTTTCGTCAGTTCATCTTGATCAAATTGATTTGGTAAAAAAGCCCTCATTGTAAACAAGCGGTGTGTAAATGAAAATCCAGCAGAATGGGGAACACGACTGGAATTTTCTGAAAAGGACACCCACTCGAGGGTATGGAGTGAAGTACTTTAAGCTTTCGTCGTAGGTGTCAATCCTGTCAGCTGTCGTATGAGTAATTTTTTTTGTCGTCATCCTTTGCCTTAAAAAATCCCCATGTTAAAACATAATGCCTCTTTTATTTTTCCAAATGACCGAATGCCTCTCTACCTTTGAGTGAAGGAGAGAGAGAGAAAAAAATTTAATTTTCTTTAACAAAAGGACGGCTCGACCACGCTAAATGGATATGTGATTCGACAGTCCATTATTGAGATATTTTGTCGTTTTTTACATTGCACCTTTTTTTCCTTCTTACAAAAGTGTATTACGTATGAGTAGTGCATCCAACAAAAGCGCTCTACTAAAGATCAATAATCCATTCCATTATGAGACTAATTGAAGCCTGTCTCGTTTTATCAGAGAATTTCATCTGCAAATTGCTGACCACGTCAGATAAAAACATTTTTACAACGCTCTCCACCACCACCGGCTGCACAAATGCATGCACACAGACACACACACACAAACTAATACTCATGCACACTAACATGGTTGTCGTGTCTGAAGAAAAAAATAATTGTTTTCTTCTTCCCTTTTTATATAACCGTATTCGGCAAAAGGTATAACAGACTTTTTTTCTCGGATGCTCCCTCTTCTTCACTACCTTATCTTTTTCTTGATTATATTAGCCATCGGTGTGATCAGTAATGAGAAGGTATGAAGACATAACATGTGTAAGGAGGAAAGCAGGTTGGGAGGCTCAATAAAAATTGAACAAAGGAAGTTAAAAAAAATAAAGTTAACAAAGTCAAAATGGACTCGTTGACCCTTGCTTGCTGAGCGGAATATCCTTTGCCATATTTTAAAACTCTCCTTTCCTAAAACTTTATCATTTAGTGTCAGAAGGTAAAGTGTACATATAAATTGGTTGTCAGAAAAAAGTTCGAGTGTTTCACTTCACCCCGCGATATCCGTTGTAGCTGTTTTTCTTGAGCTAATTTTTTATCATCGTGACCTGTCTTGAGTAGATTTTTGAGAGGAATATTGTTTGTTGTTGGAATATAATGGATGCATCAATCATTCATTTCTCGTCAAGATGGTTGATGTGATAATCCAAGTGATTTTTTTTCCTCAAAAACAGTTAAGAAATCATTACAATAAGTTTGTTAGCTATGGATTCAATAGATTTAGGTAATCTTCAACTGCCACAACATTTACAAAGCAAAAATCAGCCTAGTAATTTATTGAGAAATCAATTTGTCTTCATGATTCTCTTGTCAGTTCAAATAGAAAAGTGGAAAAGGAGGAAGAAAAATCTATCAGATCGATAATCACAGCTTCACTTAATTTTTATCTCGTGTGCTCTAATGTACTTTAACAATACGTGATGGCATTTACCCCTAGAGTGACTTTTCTCTTTGGTGGGCACAAAAAAATTATTAGATCAGCCTTCCATTATTCTCTGATTTAGTCTTGTAACCAGACCAAGAGCACACATCTATTTTCTTCCTGAAGAAAAAAATAATTTTTGCCAGTCTATCATCTCTCACACTTATTCTAAGAGGTTTTCCTCTGAGCAAAGAACATCTCGGCTTTTTTCCCCTTTTCTAAATCAGTTAACCAGGTGCACTTAAGAAAAATTGTGAAGCGTATAAAGTTTTTATATTCGGGTTGTATGTGAGTGAGGAGTATATGGTAGCAAGTAAATAATAATGGGTGGTACTCCTTAACGGCACATCATCATCTTTCTATTGTAGTTGTGCCGTTGATTTTTAATGGAGTCCATTATCAACAGGATCTCTACTACGGAGAAAAAAAGACTGGGAGGTTGATGGAAGTGAATAATGTGCTAAATTATGTCTTGTTACAAAAAGTAATCAAAGAGTGGATTATGGTTATACTGTGTATTATCCATTTTTATATATATATAAACTTAAGTTCCTTCTGTGTGTGTACTTTATCACTATAGTTGATGATGACTAGTGAATGGCTACTGAATTGCTACTGTCCATTCCTAAGTTCACCTTGTAAACGAAGCACATTTCCTTTTACATCTCGTCAACTCAATTAACACGCAATTTATCAAGATGATTTCATTAACTGTACTTGATTAAGATGTAATTGCTTGAGAGAGAGATAGAGAGAGGTTTTCTTAGATATTTTTTTATATTACAACTTACAAAAGAAAAAACACACAAGAGCAGGTAATGCTTTACTAATTACACTTTTTTTCTTGTGAGATTAGCACAACCAAAACGGGATTCTTTTGTAAGGAGAAAAATTTTAAGAATAGTGGGGAAATTCAAAGAACCGTAAAAAATATGTCTGAATAAGCTCCCCTAATAAATAAATGATAAATTGATATCAAATCACAATTAAATACCTACAAGGATCTGGGTCAGGTTAGAAAGAATTAAACAGTAGGAATCCCACGTGTTTTAAAAAAATGCATCCTTTGAAAACCCTTTCTCCTTTAGATTCTCATTTTCAACTCGTATCCCTTCAGCCGTACCTTCAATTCAACCTATTTTTTGTTGTGATTTTTTCTTTTTGATTCTTACCCTGAAAGAGCGGAACCCTTTAATTATTATCTATTAGGGCAATTAGTCCTCATGTAAAAAACGCTCACCGCTAACCCATTCTGGGATGGTTGTCGGCAAACTAGAAAAAAAAACCTGATTTAGTCCATTACATGGTTGATCACACCTTTTCATGCATTTCAAAGAGCGGCACAACTCAGACTCCACTACTCTATTTTAGCTCAACGACATTTTTGCAAGGAAGGCTACGCAGCTTTTTTATTATGCCATCAACAAATTAATTAACTCTTTTGGAGTGGATGGAACCGGTATGAAAAACGCAATGGATTTCAAACGAAAGGAGGGAAAATCGGCAACTTTTTAAGGGAAATAACCTCGAGGCAAAATGGAAAACACAATCTAGACAATCTAACAACGCTTTTTATACCTTTTGTACTAGTATCATCATCTGATAAAAATATACATACGGAGTTACAACACGAAAAAATACTCTAGCTAGGACACACACTCACACCGTCCATTTTAATCCAGACTATAATGTCATATACCTAAATACAACAACCACACACGATTTTTTTCTTCTTGGATTGGAGCAGCACGACAAAATGTGAAATACGAAGTGAGGTAGGGGAAATAATAAAAAGTTTTTTTTTTAATCCTCATGAAACTGATGAAAATCTCACTTTGAGCAGACGATATACACCCATTGCATTTTTCTCGGTGATAACGATAGCCTCAAGCTAACCGCCATGCAGAAATATAGACGGACGTACAATATCAACCACTTTAAGCTGATATAGTGTTTCAGTAATATTTTACGGAAGAGGTGGTTATGCATATTTCTATATGAATATTACAGCGATAAGAATGGTATACATTGGAAAATAGGTAGGTATACAAAATTGCATTTTCTGTACTCAAGTTTTTCAGTTAGCGTCACGAAAAGCAAATTATTATTCTCGTCATCACACAAACTCAAAATGCAATCGGAAATGTATATTATTTTTTAATAGTTTTTGTATTCCCCGACAAGAAAGGAAAATAATAATAAAATTGCTCCTGTTGTGTTAAAATCGCTCCAAGGGAAGAATACATATTCCCGTGAATAAAGAGAAGTGATAATAGGGAAAAATCAGTGGAAAACAGAGGATAACAATAGAACCACTCAGCTGGTAAATGAGAGGCTCTCAGAAAATGAAAAAAAAAATGTGCTGGAAGGCTAAGTTTACACTTTGAGAGGAACATGGTTAGTTAGACAAGGTTATATTCTTGACACGGATGATGATGATGATTCTTGAGGCTGATGTGATGACGGCAATTAAAAGAGAATTAAATGCAAATTTTACATGGTTTTGACAAAACTTTTGTTGTAAATGGGAGTGTTTAAATAGTCATTTTTTTCTCGTCCATCTCTCCTCCGACAGAGGTTTGTGGAATGAAAAGATTGGGAGAAGTGGACAATATTACGGTGGATTGTGTCGTTGTCATTATTGTTGTTTGTAGACAAGTGGCACGATTACCTTGTGCATTGTTGGGGAACACTGTTCAAAGTTTTTTTCGGCGGATGAGTGCTCACAAGGCGACAAAAGCTAGGCTCAAGCTGAGGAGGTTTTCTTGAGGGAAAATTCTACTGAATTGGTTTGGGTATATTCTGGAGAAAAATATAAAGGAAATTAGTCTACATATATTTATGAATATGAGAGGAGTGAACAATAGGAAAAAAGTCCATGTGCTAGTAATGAGCCATCTCAGTAATTTAATATTGTTGTTTGGCAGAGGAGATTGAGATGTTTGTGAAATGGCCGCGAGATAAAAGGGACTTGTGAATGAATGAAAACTAAAATGAATGAAGGGTCCATGTACGAATATCATGTACAAAGTAGAACGACAGTAGAATGAGCTAGATTGTATATACCAAAAAGACCGATAGCTTTTGTGTAAAATCTCTCTTGAAATTCTCCTCTCTTGTGTAACCCATCTTATGAGGAAAAAAGCACAATAGGGCACTCAACTAGGATATCTTTGTATTTGCGTAAGTTAATCGGAAGATTTTAAAGGATATGGGATGTATGTCACATAGAAAATGTGAGCCTTGTGTTTTCCTCCTTGAATCAACAAATAGAGATTAGAGCACCTTTCACTCTGCAAGAGGGAGAATGGTGACATAATATTTTAAACTAAAAATCACGGAAAATCTGTACATTTTTTGTGTACATGGAGTAGGCAGAGGATGTATCCAAAATTAGATGTATTCAGGGTGGATTATAAACTCAAATGGATACTCAAACTTGTGGACATTTATCCTACTTCACTTTATCAATCAGTACAATGTATGCTTTTCAATTTCGAGATGACTATCTATCCGAACATATGCTAGGTATTTTCTAATTTGCTCGAAATATTATTTCCCATTCATTACCAGAATTTAGCCGACTATTGAACCGCAAACTATTCTATGACGAAGAAACATCGTTGAAAATAGTTCCACATATTTTATCACAATTTCCCATCTAGTATTCAATTTCAGCGTACACACACACGAGCCAAATGAACCTAATATAAAGGATAAATTCCATCTGCAAACTCGAATAATCTCATACATGTTTTTGAAAAAAATTTCCCCCTAAAAAAGTAATTTCCTCGCAGCCAATTCTTGTCAAGCTGAATGCAGTTCATCTACGTACCAGCAGAGCAGGGCAACAGGGTAGGATTAAGTTTTAACATGACTTAAAAAAGTGGCACTGTAATTCTCTAGAAAACACTTACACACACACACACACATCAAGTACCCCGGGTGTAACTTCATGTCTATGAGTTCCACTCATGAAAAAGTTTTTCAACGACAGTTTCCAAAATGGCATCAGCTTTTCCCATTCCACACAGTATACCACTACAGTAGAAGGAAAAAGTTGTCAGAGGAAGGTAGGAGGTAAAGCAGGGAAAATTAAGTGAAAAGCAGACAAGTTTTTAGTAAACTTGTCAGAGAAAGAGAGAGAGAGAGAGAGAGAGAGAGAGAGAGAGAGCACAAGTTTGAATTAAATTGGCTCACGCTTCATTTCATATTTCCTATAACACTTTTAATTCCTTAATGCCTATAAACACCCTAACTCTGAGGATAGGGAAAATATATATAAAAGTATATAACAACAGACAAGGCAAGTAAAGTTTTTGGGCTTTCACTCTTGGCAAATATTAATTAAGGGAACGCTAACTAACTAGCTCTAATGCAGTGCCTAAGTAAGTGTGCAAACAAGAGGAATGAGAAGAGAACAGGAACAGCTCAAGTTTTCTCTGAGGAGGAGGCTTCTCTTGTAAAATAGAAAATTTTCTATAAAGAAATTATTATGCATTAAGGATATAAGGTAATATCCAAGGTATACTTTGATTATGACTGTCTTCTCCACTTATGAGGCTGCCCTTATTATTATCATTACCATTTTCCAGTGTAGCAACAAGAGAGAGGAGAGAGTGGAGAGACTTATTATAAACAGAATGGTTGCTTTGGAGGGAGCAACTCGTGAATCATATTAATCTGAAATTAATTGAGTGCTAAAACGATTTATGTTGGAACCAAGTAAATGACTTATGGATTAATTAAGATATAAATTAAGTACATTACACACGTCCCCTGCTGCCTTGCAAAATTACTCTTTCCAGTGTACATTCACAAAATGAGCGTTGATGTATATGGATGAAAAATTATTTTTTACAGTATATTATATACTCCCCTATGCACATCCCAGTTCACCCCAATTTCCTTATTTGCATTAGATTTCATCACAAAGACTTTTTTAGCACGGAGACTAACCTACGTCGTTCCTAGTTTGCCCCGGAAAAGTGCAAAATTGAATTTAAAGCGTAAAACCTGACTTTTTCTACACGGGATATCTTTTTTCTTGCTCAAAAGTTGACTCATTTTTTCCTCTTTGCTCACAGCTCAACTTGTTTTGATAAAAGAGTGAGGAGAGATAATCACATTTAGCAATGTGATTGTTGAGCAACGCTTTTTTCCGCTTTTGCATTCTATATCCACTCTCTCTCTTGTGATTCGGGAAACAGGCTTTTTATCTCATAAAATCCTCCCTTTATTACATTACCGGAGAGTAAAAAGAGGACATGAGGATAACATCTAATGTGTTTTGTATATCCAGCTTTGCCACGCTCTTTCTCATCATCTCATGGTGGTGATCAAGTGAGTTTATTTTATCCCAGGTTTATCATCATCCTCCTCGTCGTCATCACTAAAGGCTAGAAAACTCCATCAAAACCCATTGTCATCTTAATTTTGTGAGAGGACGCCGGAGGAAAAAAGGTTCATCAGTAATCAACATCATAGAAACGTTGGATATATGCGGAGTCGTCGCAAGAGCGTATTATTTTTTATGTCCCCTATTGTTTTCCCCGACATGGATGATGATTTCAATCTAGATACAAATACATTTTCTAATGTGTATTATGAGCTCTTGATCAAATTATGCATGAGATTGGAGATGAGGCTGGGGATGGAAAATCCAATAGTTTCAATCATCTCCATCTACATCCAGACTTGTGTGTAGAGAGTGCAACTTAAACAAATTGTGATGCTCAATTTCCCTCAGAAAAATAAAAATTACAGAGCAGAAAGGAGGAATTTTCCTTGTCAAAATGAAAAATATATTAAAACCTGTGAGAGACACAAAAAAAGACATTCCCTTTTCCACTTGATCATTTCCCATCATTTCACTAGGCTCATTGAATTTTATCCTATTTTCTCCCATGATCCGAAGCTGTTCTATCATCACCCAATAAATCACCGTGGCTTTGGCCAGCAATAAAGAGCGATTTGTCAGGGTTGCTTTTCCTAATATCCTATCATCATTTCTTTTCATATCTGATAGAGAGTAGAGTATCAACTATCAACCACAGTTAAGATAACGGCCCATTACATCAACCCAATCATCATCACCATCATCCAGATAATCGACCACTGGGCTTTTCTATCAAGAGGGATTTTTTTATAAAGGAAAAAATTCCTTTACAAGATCACTTACAAGATTCCAAAAAAAAATTGCCAAGAATTCCACACAATCCTTAAAAAAACTCCCATACATTTCTTATTTGTCTGTTTGGGGGCTAAGCCCTTAAATCTAAAAATCCCATAAGAATTTAGCCCGATAATAACCCGAATAGAAATATCCTCATGTTTTTCCCCACTCATCCTCCTCTTCCCAACATCTCGGTTAGTTAATAGCTTTTACTCTTTTCAGGAATGGGAAGAAAAAAAGAAAAAAAGAGCAAGTGTAATTTTTCGTGGGAACTTCCTCATGATCTCAAATGCAAGAGGGGGTAACGGTAGAGATATCTTTCCCTCTTTCTATGTGCGAGATGACATCCTCAAAGCTTAAAGTATTAGAGATCCCTTATTTCTCCAGACTAACTCTATTAGACTTTTTTTTCTCTTTCAAGTGGAGCACCAGAATCCCTACCGACTTGCGAGAGAATGAATGGATCATCATCATCATCCCTGTATTCCGTCCGTCGTTGTCGTCCTGCTTCCAAGAGTCAGCAGAGCAGTGGAGGATCATGGATGGGAGCTTGTGTAAAGGATATTTTCAATGGGGATATCATTCGTTTAGTATATTTTATCTGGCAACAGACAAACTGAATAGTCAACAGTCACCTATAAAATACACACACTCTTACATGTTTCTTTTTTTCCATTATGGGCGAAGCTGGGAGTAAGGGTGCTATAAAAAAGGAAGGGGTATGGAAATGCACATATGCTTCCGTGGGTGTGCGTGGAAGCATGAAAACCGCAAAAGGAGCGTCTAATAGCTTCAACCATCATCATCCCATTTACCTTCAATAACTGTGGGAATTTAGCCAAATGTCTTAAAATGCCCTTTTCATCCCGACCTGTCACTTCATTCAGACAAATAATGCTCAGGGAATAACCTCTCTGGAAACGTGTGCAGGTTCTCTAGGAGTTTCCCGAGGAAAGCAACTTTATAAAGACTTTTTTCTTTCTAAACATGTGTGTGTGTGGCTCCTTATTCCACACTATTTACTTTGGTAAATGCATCACATTTAATTTAATCGAGGCTGAAGCGAGGGAAAAGGGGGTGAAGGAAAGTAAATAATTTTTCATCCCATTCTACCTTCATTAGCAGATAATTATTTTTGTATGCAAGGTTGCGTTTTTAGAGTTTTAATAAATAATAATAACATTATCATGGTTTTTTCCGCTCATTTTTAAATAACAAAATAGTCATAATGAGCCATAATTCTGTTCCGTT
This sequence comes from Sinodicranocentrus sp. ZH6, assembly GCA_027743935.1. Lineage (NCBI taxonomy): Eukaryota > Metazoa > Arthropoda > Collembola > Entomobryomorpha > Entomobryidae > Sinodicranocentrus > Sinodicranocentrus sp. ZH6. The sequence goes on along the minus strand of JAHZNA010005416.1, from coordinate 14,715 downwards.
TCGAGGATATGGCAAGCGACAAAAGGAAATTGTAAAGATGGAGGAAATACATATGTGCCAAGAATGGAGGGCATATAATACAAGTCATTTTCCTTTTCTCTCGAGAAGGTAATTAACTGAGTGGAAAATTAAGTAGTTGTGGAACACCTGGTGAGAATCTCAGAGTGAATCTATACATCACATATTTTGTGGAAAAGGCGAAGGGGAAAAGTCGCTGGCTATTTTCCTCATTCTGGAGAATAATCGCTGGAGAAATGTTTCCTACTCGTGGGGAACAAGTTGAATGATGTAAAATGAATAATGAACAAGTGTATAGCTGAGCCATATATGTATTGCCTTTGCTACACTCTTCTCCATACATATATTTTTCTGCAGGGACACTTGTTTTCTAGGAAAAGAGTTAAACCCGAAAATTCTCATTATGGCCTTGTACAACAAAAACCGTGTGGAAATGGAAAGAGGAGAGGAACAATAGGGAATCCAAGTGAACAATATTTTTGGTCAATTGAGAGCGTGATAAATGTGTTGGACGGCTGACACGGGCAAGTTGGCTAAGCATAACACATCAGTCATTCCAGTGATTAGGGTTTGCACACTGGAAACAAGATCCTGGACACACACAACGGGAGAGAAAGGTGGATTTCAGAGTGGGCCACAGCATGCGATCTCGATAAGATTGTTGGTTTTTTAAACAGCCATCTTGAAAGATTACCTCGGTTATTATTTCCAAACTGGAAATGAACACGAGGTAATTATGCATCCGGCATTAAGATTTGTGATAAGCTATCAATGAATTTCGACCAACTTGCACACTCATAAGCTCTACAGGTTTACTTTTCTAATTTTATTTGAACATGTCACCAATCCTCTTTGTTTTCTGCATACTTTATAAAATTACACTGAGGCACAATAGGGGTCACAAAAACAAAATGTGTATATCCAGGCTAGCTCTCAAATAGCAAGATAATGTTAACGAATATGTACATGTACACAAGGAAATTAAATCGGTCAATCAGAAATGTCAGAAAATTTTATCCACAAAAAAAATTCCATTACCCTCTCAAACTGAACTTAATGAGCTGTGGAGAAAGTGCGCTAATAAAAACTTTCAAAACTTGTTTCCATTATCCCAATGAGTGGAACAAGCTTCCAGGCTTATGACATTAAAAGCACATTTGTTTTCGCGTGATTCATTATACCGTCATAAATCTGATATCTGAAACCCACCTACTTTTTATTGTTTGCATAAAAAAATCCAAACTTGGCTAAGGTGATATACGAGGCAAAATAATAATCGATTAGCAAGCATGCTTTTTAACAGGATTTTTATGGAACTTTACATAAACTTCATACGAAAATAAATATACATATAGAAATATACTTAAATGGCAATTTCTCTCTCTCTCTCTGATTCAAATCCAACCTGTCAGATATGCTCATTAAGACAAGATTTTTTTTACGATGACCGATTTTGATTTAATGTTGAAAATATAAGTATGACGAAGAATGGCCCGAAATATAAATCCACTTTCTCAAAAGTGGATATGGTAATTGAAAATTGAAGAGAAAGTTGTTAAAATCCCATAAGGAAATAAAGCCCAACACACATATTTTCTCTCATGAGGTAGTAATGGAGTAATGAAATTACTCTCGAGAAGTAGTAAACATAATCACCACTACTTCCAACATTACATTCTTTACATGGAAATAAATCAACCAGAGTATTACCAGCTACACTGTTAGCTCCAAGGACCATAAAATAATATTTCTCTTAATCTAAATTCTCAGGCTCACGAGAGGACAGAGAGAAAATGAATCACGAAACTTTTCCTGAGCTACAACCGTATGTACTCCGTCTCCGTCATGAATTTCAGCCTGCGTAGAAAAATAAACTTTGAGAGAGAGTCATAATTTGCATGAGAAATCACGAGCTAACGATCTTTTCACATAAAGCGTTGATGAAACAAGTCTCAGCTAGAGGTATATAAATGCTCTGGGAAATTAGACGAGCTGATAATTAAATTAATCTGGAGAGAGGGCGAAAACGTAAAACTTCAGAACACGCACGCACTCACTTCTCTTCCTCCACCATGCAAACATAAACTCCAGGGTTTCTTTAGGATTCGTGAGGGGTATTTTCGAGCTGGAGTAAAAATAGTGTTTCTCCAGACTTTGATTTTTCTTAAAAGTTTTAACCCTCTCAATAATGCCTTCATAAAAAGATAAAAGTCGTCGATTACACAGAAAATTACGAGCGTTTCCTCGTTAGCTTCACCGCACTAAGTGGCTATTAACCTTTTCTTCTTTAGGGAAAAAAGTGAATTTTTTCTCCAAATGTGCCACAACTCCAATAATTGTCGCCACTACGGTACCTAAGCTCGTCATTTAGAAAATTGATCCTTTTATCATCTCATTTTTCATCCGACAAACAAGGAAATCACCTAAATATAGCGTGAATCAAGCTGTACCCCGTCACCTCTCTGTTCTCTTGTGGGATTGATTTAGAAAACCATAATTTCAGGATTTTTTTCCCCTTTTCCTATTCAAATTACCAGGTTATCGGCCTATTTCGATTTATTATATTTTTTTAAACAGCTGCCGCAACCAACTCTTGTTATCCTTGTCGCCGCCACTGCGACCACCGCGTTCGTCTTCTCTTATACCTCAATGCTCACATCATCATTTACTATATTTTCCACCTGCCCAATTCCCTAATAAAATGGGCTAGGTGCAGCTGAAACATGCAACAAAAATGGGAAAAAATGGAGAAAAATTTTTTCACAGAAAAAGGCTAATCCACCACTAAGTCATTTTTACTCTGGAAGGAGAGAAGAAAAAAACGATCCATTTTTTTTATTACTGGGCGTTCTAATTTAATACAGATGCTGAGTGACCAAAATATCCGTTTAGCGGAGAGACCCCAGTCATTAATGTAAACTTCGGCTTCTGGATTGCGTGTGTGGCGCACTGTATTTTTTTTTATACCTAAGCCGCTACTTTATATAAAAGCCTTCAAATTCAACTCTCCATGCATGATTACAGTGAGAAAAGGAGTGTGGAGTCGGGATATAAAAAAAGTATGACGGGCAACGGGGGTAATCCACACCAAGTGCCATTGCCTCCATAACATCCATCATTTCATGGGACGAGTTTACCAGCTCGTTCATATATTTTATTATTACTGTTATTACCACTGCTACTGTATTTACGTGAAGGAAAGAGCGGCTTGATTATGTTAGTCAAGTTGGCACTGGCCAAAAACAGCTTGGAAAAAAAAGTATCAAAAAAATCCTCATGTGTGTGTGCGTTGTCCTGTCCTCCCTACTTTTATTGAAGTAAAGGGAAATGGACAAGAGTGCATATTATATACATATGGAAATTTGATTAATAAGCTTCCTACATAACATAACATTGCAGTGGTTTGGAGTTTTTTTGGTTGCATGAAAAATAAAAAAATATGTTTATAATGGTGTGCCGCTCTAGTATATTATGCAGAGGGGTTTATCTCCACGCTAAATCTCATTTGAAGCCGGCGTGCAATTTAAGAATAATTACCCCCACTCAAACTTACTGTGGAAAGTTGTACACCTTCTTGGACTTGTTTATGTGGAGCATTTTATTTATTTATTTTATGAGAAAGTTAGCCAAACCACAATATCCACACCGAGAGTAATCTCGAGGATGTTAGGGAAATGCGAAATGAGAGATGGTTTAATCACTCAAGACTAATACTCTCTTTATTGAGGTTTCACATTCTCCGCTGGAAAGAGAAACGGAGACGGTCAATTAAAAACGTTCAATTCGGAGAGTTTACCTCTGTTGAATACTAATCGTTGGTGGGTTTGGTTGTCCGAAATATACAAATCTTTTTTGTCCAGGGATACCGTCCCAAATGAAATAAAAGGGGTATTTAATCAGTCTTATTAAAAAGGAATTATTTTCTTCGTAATAGCAGCCTGTGGAGCAACAGGAAAGGATGGAGAAGAGAAATATGTTTTTGGAAATTATCAGTCTTATTACTTAAGACTGTGGGCCCGCCTTTTATGAGGAAATAATGGGCTGAAATGAGCGAACGAGTTTGAGAACAATTTAAGAATAATTTCTCGCACAGGTTGTGCGTATGTGTGCAAGGGAGAGTTCCCATCTCAAGTTGTTTTCTCCTCGTTCGTGATTTCCTTGAGGAACTATTAATAAAGGAGTAATTTAAAAGGTCACCTCCTCCAAAAATGTTTTTAATCAAAAATTATGCACACACTAAATCCCTTCTTGGCATGCATGCTTCAACACACGCTACGAACAAATTCATCCGATGTAAGGAAAAATGTAGAGAAAAAAAAGTAAACAAAAAATAAATATTGCTCTGTCCAAATTCAATTCTCGAAGTAATTTTTTTACAAGATGTATCATGCAATATCAATTTTTTAGGGGATAAAAATAACTTTGAAGAATGAGAAATCGCATGTAAATAATTCCCCATTTGCACTTCCGCCCCCACCTGGAGACGGCGCTGGACTGCTGGCTCCGTCATCTAATGGGTCATCAGACCCGTTGAGTAATCCATCACCGCCACCGAAATCAGATGATGTGTCGGATGCACCAGAATTCCGAATCTTTGTCATACTTCCACTCCCTCCATTGTAGTCCCCAGATTCATCTGGAGTAGAGTCTGTGGCGTGATTATAAAGAAAACAGATAAAAATGTCATTTTCCAAAATAATCTAGAATGTATGCTGTAGTGTAACTTTGGTAAACTAGTAATTATTTTGTTAACTATTTATAAACATTTCCCTTTAAAAAAATCCTCTTCGTTCGTGTTCGTGTGCTCTACATTTTTTTATTTACTTTTCTTCTGTAACCTGCCAAGCTCATGTTCACGAGGATTTCACTTTTGTAATATAATTTTCCCTCAAACCATGTAATTCTTTGGGATAGTGTGCGAGTGTAGTGCGTGTCTCATTTTTTCCCTTTTATCCAAAAAAAGAAAACTTCCAACCTAGCCATTAAATTCGTTAAGTTTTTAGGATATATTTGTGTTTTCCTGTCTAAATGCAAATTCTCAAAATGAATGATGACGCCAAAGGTAATAAACATGTTTCTTCTTTTGGAAAAAACGTGAAACCATATTTGTTACTTTATTATATACTTTCAAGTAGGGCAATCTCTCCACTCAATCTTAATTATGTTTTTCAATTGTTTTCTCTGAAAACCAATTTAGCCTCGTTTTTACATTATGCCACCAGCGGTGGCTGCAACACAAATCTAAATAATATTCGGAAATTTGATCAAATGCTCACTTGTCGTCGTATTTATGTTATATGTATATGTGTGCATGCATTTTTTCGTGTATAAAAACCTAATAATTTATAGGTTCGTGTTTCAAACAAATTCTTACCACGTGACGGGCTTGTTAAATTTTCACGAGAGATATATTAGCCCTCCCTCTTTGCACCCAGTGTTTTACAATATTTACCAATTTACCCAACCCATTCAAACGTTGATGGTATACTTTAGGCAAAGATAGTGTAGAGATAAGATGTGTCCATCCATAAAATAAATTACAAGTTTATCTCCCTCCAAGATTAAGATTACTTAGGGACATGAAAGCATATACCGATTCATTTTCCATTGAAAACAATCAACTTTTAAATTTAGCATTATTTCCCTTCTGGGGGATTTGGCTAATTTCGATTTTTATCTAGGCTGACCCTTCCCTAATCTTAGGGATGGAGTGCTTGTCTCCTTCTGCAAAACATTTTTTTCATAGCCAATTTCCACCAAACTCATTCCACAATTTTGACTTAATTGTTAATAATCAGTAACCAAAGTAAACAAAGGGGGAAAACGCATAATCCAATGTATATGTCCATATGTATGTGTAACTTCAACAATCTTTTATGGGTATCCTAGTTAGTGCTATCTAAATGTAAACCTGGATAAAACTAATATCTCCTAAATATAATGAGCATTGGTGAGGAAATAAAGAAGGATAGGTAGGTGGAAATTGACAGAGGTAGATATCCGATAGCAAACCATGTCTCCTGTTCACCCACAAGTGTTTACCTAATCAATCCATTACGGTGAGCTGTAGCTTGCATGCAATGCAAACACACACACACACCTTGCCGAGCTGCATCAATCATTTTTTTCTCTGGAATATATTAGAATTGCAAGTGCTCATTATTTCTCATTCAATTTCCCGTGTAATACATGCTGATCAAATGGTCTGATTAGATCACCCCAAGAGCTCAATAAATGAGCAATGAATTACGTAGCTGAAGAACGGAGTAGACTACTGGACGTGAGTATGCCCAAGAGAAATTTTTCATTTTCCGGATGTCGTGTTCAATACTCCATATTTAAGCACTTGATGCTTCTTTATAACACAAAGCAGATAGGCAGCAATTAAAACTGCAAAAACTAATATCGATCTTATTAACCTGCTGCACTGAAACGAAGGGAAAACCAGAGTGGAAAATAATAAACATAAAACTTTTCATGCCCTAGTTTCCTTTGTTGGCCTTGGACAGTTGGGTTATAAGCTCATTAGTTTTTATGCACTTGTATATTATTAAAAACATACATAACATATGTAGCGGAATACACGGGTTCAATATGGTTTACACACATCTAGCATTTTCTTTTAAGGATTTTTAGCCAGAATTATGACACTCATTGCTAAATGAAGCCTGACAATTTATCTTGTGATTTTCACGCACCCTTAAACACATTCTCTTTTTTTTCTGGGAAAAGGAAAAAAATCTGTTTTATTGTTGCAAGGTGGAATTATGACAATTTATGCATTTTTTTCTTTGAATAATGAAATCACCACTAGTCTCCGAGAACGGTTCTCTCTGGAACAGTTAATTGACAGCCGAAGGTAAAAATATTTTGATGCCAAGGAGTGATAATGAGCTGAGGATTTTTACAATGCATTTTTACACAAGAAACGTAACAATAGCTCATGCTGTCTTGCCTACTGTGCGTGCCTCTCCGCTTTTGCTACCTCCACACGTACATCTTCATCATTTCTTATGCAATAAAAAGCTCTTTGTATAATATGAAAGCAAGGTAGGATCAAGATAAGGTAGAACTTTTGAGAGAAGAATCTGATTTTTCATCTGTGATTGACTGACTACTGCCATTAGCATGGCTTGAAGGTAATAATGAGTTTGCTGCTTTTAGTGTGCCACCTGAATTCTACCTTTTATCAAATGATAACATCTCCCTTGTCTCTGGCAAGTACCGACATACCCACATAAACACACGCTCTTCCACCGTGCAAGCAGCAGCTCACTTAATTAATGTATCTTTAATTACGAGCTCATTACTAAACCACAGGAGGGAGCTCAGCTGGTGCGGCGCACAGCCGGACTTGAGGATAATTTTTTGATGTCAGGATTACCAATAATTTCTCAATCATCTGGACTAATTTAAAAGTATCTACTGTGCGCCACCCACAGCAGGGTGGAATAATGTATCTTAAAGCTAATTTATCTTTTATGTGAGGACTACTGAATGAATAATAATGATGATAATGTATAAAAAAAATCAAGTTTATACCAATAACAGGCTCTCCTTTGATTCTTCTCTTAACTCCCCGTCTCATCTCCTCCCCGGTTTGTCTCTGGTGATGAGAATGGTCTGGAAATTCCATTCCTCCTGGGGACTGGTGAAGGTGATGATGATGGTGATGAATTTGCTCGTGATGATAATCTCCGGATAAAGACGGAGGACCACTGCTATCGCTAAAGTTGTGCTCACTCCCGTCCCCACTGTGACATCCAGGGGGAACATACATGTTCAAAGAACGTCCCTTATTTGCACTTGCACTGCTACCACCGTTCATCATATGGCTACTGAGAAAATTATGATGATTTAAATGATTTGTGTCATTGTTGTTATTAATGTGGAGGTTATGATGACTGTGTCTGTGAAATCTCTCGGACGCTTTGAATCCTAAAATAGCGTCAATTGAATGCGACCCTGAAATAATTGTTTGCGCTAACGAAGCTGCTGCTGATGAGGATGAGATCCCTGCAGGATTCGAGTTTGGAGAAGAATGAGTTGAGCTTGGGAGGGAAACTTTGACTGTCTTGTTTAAATCCGGTTCACGCTCAGCTACTGCTGGGCTTGTGTTTGTGTTATCAACTGCCATAATGTCTTATCTTAGCACTTACACACGCACAGAAAAATCACTGTTTTTCTTTTAAAACAAAAATTTCACTCAAATGTTTAGGTCAACAAGTTCATGAAAAAAAACATTTTTTTCACAAAATAAAATCCTTCTTTTGAAGAAAAAAAACTCTGTAGAAATTAGAAGATTCCCTGGAGAAAAATATTTATCTAGCTAATGTAGTGATTTCCACTAAAAGCCAATTTTCTCCGGTGACCCCGTCTTGAAAGAAGTGCCAGTGTGCATTAACTGCATTTCAAGAGAGATCCAAGACGCGATTGAAGAAAGTTACTTTGTTCTCCTTCCATTTTCATATGCCGGCTCTCTCTCAACTCTCAGAATTGAGTGTTCGTTTGCTACAACCACATTTCCTAAGTCTACGGTCTGCACAAAACCCCAAGTGCAATGCATTTTCTTCTAAAAGCCTGCATCCATATACGTGTATGTGTTATTGTACCAAAGCATTTTCATTTTTCACAGGGCAGCAAAGGTGGCAAAGAATAAAGAGGTTTGTGTAAAGAGCTCTCTCACTCACTTTACCAGCGGACCTTTTATCATGGAAATGTATACAACTTAAATTCTCTCTCATTCTCTAAAGCGATCAACGAGGAGGAGATGGTTACAGACAAAGTTGAGGTGGAGCTTTGGCTGGATGCCGGTTACTCGTTCGTCAACTCTTGGAAGACCTCTCCCCTCTCAATTCCATCGTGTGCTTGAAAAACGAATGCTACATTGTGGTATTCCCTGAGCACAAAATTCCCTGCAAATGTTCACTCTCTTCTTTTGTACGAGTGTGTCGGCTGTTGTGAGGAGAAATATGCTTGAAGAAGTGAGGAATGAATCTCTTGTTTACTACATGCCTCTCTCAAGGGGGCTTGGGCTCAAAGGCTAATTTAGTCTGTTACATCTTTATCCGCCTTTTAACTCACAGAACCTCTCGTGAGTTCCTGTTATTTGTTGGAAGAGGAGGAAACAGCAGAAGCATCATCATCTCTGTCACGCATCCCTTCAAATAATTTCCAGCTACTTGTCTTTTTTTCCTTCAAAGATATTTTACTCATAATCGCGCATATGCTCATTTATGCTAAATAAGATCTTTGTGCATGCTAATGTCAACATTATTTCAAGTTTAGGCTTGCCCCAGCCACGAAAAAAATTCTAGGGCTGCTATTACACATGAAGATCATGTCAAGTTATTATAGTTTTTACTTTGTATTACGTTCCGATCCGGATGATGAATCCCCCTCTGTATTTTTTGCTTGAGCAAGCATGGCGAATTTTCCGTGGATTAGAGACACCTTTCCTCTTTCATATAGTGAAAAGAGCCATTAAGCTCGTGGGTTTTTTCTAAAGGAAGAACAATGCCAAGTAATACTTATAATATCTCTCAAGCACAAGGCATGTTCTTTTCAGGTTCGCTCAACCAATCTCTAAAAACATGTCCCCTTCTGTAAACCTACCAGTAGAGAAGCATTGCATTTCATTCGACTCGAAATCCTTGTGTGTGTAGAAATGTGTCCAGGGATATATAAAAGACTTTGAATGATTTCTGAATGGAGAACAGGGATTTCAAGTGGAGATGAGGTGAAGTGATTAATAGAGGATTTTTTTGGGGTAACCGCAATTTTGTAACTGGTCTTTAGGGACCTTGTTTTTCTAACCGACTAAAATTACTCTACTATAGAAAGTTTATGAGGTAAATGGATTCATTTGCGTTTCCATTAGGGTATTTAGGATAGAATGCTCATCATTATTAAAATCTTATAAGTGAAAATTTGGGAAAGTTAAAGAAGCGACAAGAAATATTTGAAGCTAATTACAAGATTGTTTTGTGGTTAAGATTTGTAGCACCTTTTGCTGTCCACTTGTGCGCTTGGTGGTGATGTCGAGGAAGAAGATTATTATACTCAAGTATTTATGTTTTTCCATCCACTTGCTCTCCTCTGCCTTAATGACCCTCAGGAATGCAAAGATTCTCGGTCAAAAGGTGTCCATGCGGCTAATGGTCTTTGCTTGTAAGAATTTCACAAAAGTATCCCGCAAATGATGATGAAGAGATGACTAGAGTAGGAGCTCATTTTTGGGTGAGAAAACAATGCTAAATGATAATCCGCCTGGACCTAATGTGTTTTGTTGGGAGATTTGAGTCACCAAGTGGGAGTGATATCACACCTTACAAAACAAGACTCATAGGATTCTGACACAATATCATTATTAACGACATGAAAGAATCTTTACTTTAACTGTGCAGTTATCACCGGCGACAGTTTTGTCATTAGCATGGAATTTGCCCGCATTTCAAATTTCAACTAACTGCATGCATGGGACATCAAGGATAATATTTATCGTTTACTTTTTCCCAACACTTTCCACATCAGATAAAAGCGACAAAAAATTATTGAACTTGATTGCGTGAAAATGGCCACTTTTCTCAGTCAAGTGGGTTACATTTGAATGGAAATTTCTTTGTTGGTTAATAAAAAAAGACTGTGTATTTTCTCGATTGTCGCACAATCTGCCGTGGTAGAGAAGATAGAGCAGGATGGTTCATTCATATTCATCGATGTAGCCACAATAGCAGGGATAAATGATTGTTGTATTTTTTTGGGCCAACAAAAACGATCCACTAATGCAATTTTCCAGCCACCCTGGAAATCACCATCTGTCACTTTTCCATCCATTCTTTACCTCCAGCAATCCATACAGCGGGACACTCCTACTTTTAAAAAATATATAACCCGTTTTCATACCAAATTGCGAGCAATTATCTCCTCTCTCGTTTGCTCTCTTCTCCTCCAGATAAACTAATTTTGACTGTATTTCGTTTAAAAAAAGTAACTTCATTTTGGTACTTTGTAATGTTCTTTTGTGTATTGGATTGAATACAAGTGCTATTCAATTTGTTTCCTCCTGCTGGCACCATCCAAGCTAGTTATGATTTTAATCATTTATTCAGAATCCTTTAAAATTTCTTCTTTACTTTTTTGTCCCGAACAAGTTGGGCGTTTTTACCAAATTACTAGCCCCTTTGATATTAACTAGATACAAGAACAAATTTTTATAGAATATTTCATCCAACCGGCCAAATGTTAAAAATCACCTAAATGAAACTCTTTTCCTTGTCATATGAACTGTTATCATTGAAGGGCAATCGTAAAGGCTTCGAACAGACGGCAATGTTCAAAGTTACGAAGAAGTCGAGAAAACTGAAAAAGTAATTACGGGATTATGAGAACATGAGAAGTTGGTGATGCTTATTTACTCAAACTTCAGTTGCAAAGTTGCACGCTGCACTTGAATGAATTTCAATTTGTCTCTAGTTCTTCATATGGGAAAGCTATAAAATCTTTTAATAGGCGTATCTTTACAAGTGTTATTTACCTACCTTGTAAAGTTGTAGTTTTCTTTGTGTGTATTGCTCATTTTCAGTAATAATATTATTACATAATACTAAATGCAAATATCTTTCATAACATTTTACGACTTTTGTAAAAATGGTCGGTGGGACAGTCAGTGTAAATCACATGATAAATATTACAGACATCCCGTGTTCTATCTCTTGACTCGGCTATGGCATTGCATAGGAATTCATTGCCAGACGAGCAATTTTCTGACTTGTATCGAAAACTGTAAGTGGTCTTACTCAATTAACACCAGCTAAATGTCCCAGTGTAAATTACCAAATGAGATAATTCTTCAATGAAGTGATTAGCACGCTACTTGAAATTGAATTATTAGCTGAGACATGGAAAATAATCTTAAGCAAGTTATTGTTGATTCTCTTCAAAATCATAAAATATGCATTCATCTCTTACAATGCTTTTCAAGGCGATCAATGATGTAGGTATTCAAATAAATAACAATCTCAAACATGAATAAAATGGTTTACAGCGTTAAAAATAATGAAGTCTCCACGGTTCGAGAGCACCTGTCAAAACCGTGATGAGATGAGGAAAACAGTTTACATTGTGTGCCTACTGGAAAAAATAATTTGAAGCAAGGATTTTTTAATGATTTGAATTGTCAGAGGTGCTATGTATTTCCTCTAGAGATATAAAATCCAGTGTTTTGCACATACCCCTAACAAGAAATATAAGGGAAAGGGGTACGGCATTTGTCTTTAGGGAAATCAGCCTGTCAGCTATATGCCAGTCCATGTCAACTTTCTTAATGATTCGTTTAAACTAGCATATTGGCAGGAAGACGTCTATAAGCTCCACATTATGAGAGCCTGTCACAAACACAGAATGAAAATGCACGAGAGAGATATAAATCTTCAAGTAGAAAGGTGCACCGAGAGAACGCACAAGACAAACTTGATTTTTTCTCAATTTATTTATCATAAAAAAAGTAAATAAATAAGAGATGGGATATACCATATATTCCATTGAAAAAAATTACCTTCTTGTCATAATTTGATTTGATGCAGGTTGTAAAGCTAGAAAGGCAATCTGTCTGAGGGAAAATGAGATTTTGTTAGAGCCAAGGACCCACATACATAATAATGAAGACTTGCTCAGAGAGAACTCCCATCGAAAAGTACGACACGGTCTTCCCTCTCTGGAGAAAAAGCGAAGCATGGAGTGTGGATCAAGGATGAGTGACTGTAAGTCGAATGAGCAGACTGCACGAATTATATAGATTTGTCTGTTTGCCTTTAACTTTTAGTTAGAAATGTTAAGACAATAAAGGACATTCAGGAATGAAGAGAGCCAATATGCAAAACAAGTGTGGAACCAGGAATGAGTGCATTATTGTGTATGCACATGATGCAAAGAGGGCACAGAACTACAAGGATATATACATTGCATCCACCTCTCTACATAAAATACCCACTTCTTTCTTAAATTGGCCTAATCGGATCAACATGTCAAACCGTAAGCCAAATATCTCTCCTCCAAGCTGCTTTTTAAAATAGGATTAAAATGTTACTCATTCATCATTTGCCGATATTCCGACCAGATTTCAATGAAGAGAGAAAAAATATACAGACGGATGCACATATAAGTACAAGAGGAATTCTCGACGGCCCAATGAAAATGTACATATATTTTTCTAGCTTCGTTATATTTGTTGGAAATGTGTGCAAAAATTATAGAACATTTGAAAAGCAGGTTTTGTATCAGTCAGCCATAAACACGAATCAATTTGACTGTGAGTTTTTATTAATTGCATTTTTATTCCTACTTATTATCCTTATCTGCCGTCACCATCTGCAAATCAGTTTTTCTCATGTCAAGAAATGATAAGATTGTAGAAAGAGATTAGGTGGGAAGAATAGATGATAGAAAACCATTAGAGTGCCATTAAGTCACAAAGTGAATTCTTTGTTGCTAAACATGACTGTCAATGCTGTCAATTATGATGGGGCAAATTGCAGTCATTTTGTAGTTTCAATCGAGAGAGTTGATTTGCAAGTTTTTTCTCTCCTCTAATCTCTAAATCACTTTACATTTGTCTTTGCCAAAACTATCCCTTATCACGATCGAGAGGGGAGGAGTGCGGATGAGAACTTCTATTCAATTAGCGGATTCTGTCAATCTTTATATTGCCGCTGGTTAATAAAGATATCGGGATCATGAGATATTAGTGAATAGCGTTGGCTATTTGTCGAAGTCAATCATATGAGCGTGTGAACAGAACATGAGCAATTTGGATGTAACGCAGAATAGCATAAATTAATTTCGAGTAGATGTGTAATATACATCGTGAATTTCATATAAGGAGAGAATGAATTCGTATTGTTTGTGGCTGGGTGGGAGGAGCTAATCTGAAAATTGGAATCGGAAGATATGCACAGATGTGACACTTAAAGTAAATTCAAATGAAATAAGAGATTACTACGAAATTATGGTACAGTGAGATTATGAATCTGGTAAAGTGGGTGTGGTGGGGAAAGCTTGCTATTATTACATATCCGGCTCTCTGAAAGGAAAGCACACACACAGCTTAAATAAAACATTCAATATGTATGCAAAGTCAGTTGATATCGGTTTCCACAAAATCACACCGACGTCTTTGACAAAGCTTCCGCTACAATATTGCACCCTATCATTATCCAAGCGATACTTTGTAACAACTCTAGAATAATTATAGCTGCTTATTGATCACGCACATGAGTGAAATAAGAGTAGGAAACTTGATTACAGGATAAAACTGCCGAATTCAAAGAGTAATTCATGGCGTAGCTTATGTCGAATCTATACCACTGCATTAAATGTTGGGAATACGAATAAAAAAGCAAAATCATTCTTTATGTACAAAATGGGATAGTTAATCGAATAGGTACAAAAAGTGCCGAACTGTAACATTTTGTACAAAAAAATGTAGCATTTGATCTCAAATGAAAACAAACAATCATGAAAACTTTTGTGCTTCATTGACACTTGGAAGACTGTCTTAATCTCTGGAAGAGTGTGGCAGCACTTTAACCACTGAAGTACCTAAGCTATGTTGCTTGTTTAGCAACATAAAAAAACAAAAATGAAGGTGTTCGGTCGGAACGGAAGTATGGCTTCGGCTTATACATAAGATTTGGATTT
>JAHZNA010005415.1:0-10555 GCA_027743935.1 Sinodicranocentrus sp. ZH6 | reverse complement strand
CTGCGTTTTACAGAAAACGAATTTCAGATTCGTAATCTACGCCATAAAGTACACTAGAACCAATATTTCGTTTGGCCTGGTTTAAACTTCACCAAAACGTGTTCCCTCGTAAGGAATAAATTCTTTCTCGTTTCTCGTTTCGTCCTGAAAAAATATTTTAGCTCGCTTAGTGTCTAAACTGCTACTATGAGCGAGAGTTTTTCCGATTTCAGTATTTATATGATCTGAAATAATAAATACTTTATGGACACGAGAGGCAACAGCGGAAGTAGATCAAGTCATGACAGATTATAATTTGCATATTACTGATAAGGCGGTGTTCCAAATAAACCGGACTGAAGTTGAGTAGATATAACACCAGATTAATAAAAGATAGCTTTTCAAAGTTGAAAACTGCTTTAAATATTTATTATAAAAACATTTGCAAATGAAAATAATTTAGTGCATTTAAGTTCACGTTTTTTTAGATTTTTTAAACATTTTTTTAGTCCGGATTATTTGGAACATCCCGTTATGTAAATCCAGTAGGAGAATTAATCTCGAAAAAACATTTTCAATATTTTAATTAAAAATAATAGTATCTGCTTGAGAAAATGGTTTCTGGTATCTTTATATTAAGCCTTTTACGTGTTTATCGATCACATTTATTTGTCTGTTTCGTGTGTCGTGGAAAAAAATGCTAGCACGCATTTAATAAAGTATGCTTTCCTATCGCTTGCTGCAGTGTATTTTATGTGACTTAATCTTTTCTTACGATTAGTTTTGCAGAGGTCCAAATTTTAGGTGTACACGCTGAAGTAATCTTCTTTCAGTTAGTAGCGAAAATGACAACAGAAGTGGATCAAGATTTTTTCTAATTTGCATATGAAGTAAATTTAGTTTAAATTGTAAAAATAATTGTTCATTTTCTCTTGTATAGGATTCTTTGGGTCTTTTTCATTATGAGGAGGAAAATGTATGTTCTCGTTTCTTTTGTGCCGGATCTTTCGCTCTGTCCTGTTTTATCGTTATCACGCTGTATTCTCTGGAAGGTAAGACAGCATTTAAAAGAAAATCTATTTAAAAATTCGAAACACACGGAAAGGCGGTAATTAAAGCAAGTCCCTGTAGTCTGTCATGGGGATGGGAATGGAATCGGGAAACAATCTCTGGTGCATATCCCATCAAGGAATTATATTATAAAATTGGTATTATAATGTATTTTTTCATGAATAACACCTCACTACCTAAGTTAATCAGCTGGAAGGAAAATGAGTACAAAATGAATCAATAAAAGAGAAGAAATTCATATTGAAAAGAAAATATATTCTGCAGAAAATGGAAGTATTATTTGTCCCAAACATGGCATCATTTGACGGATTAGTTTATCACGAATATATATCCTTCTATGGTTTGTCGAATGCAGATGATAGGAGAAGAATCCAACTAACTACCCTTAACCAAACCACAAGAGAAGTACTTTTAATTAAAAAGATCCATGCGAGACATAATTTTGAACCAAGCTGGAATTGCAAAGAACATAATAATATCAATAATTACATCCCATCAATAATGTGGACAACATTACTATCGCAAAATGACCTCCACCAAAAATGCTTTTAGGCCAACAGACGAGAAAACAGGAAAATGGGAATATGGTGAAATAATGAGAAATACGATGCATAGTATACTTATTGACCTCTCCTGTATTCGTCCTCGACACAATAAACCATATAAAGGGATTAATTCCCTTAATTGACCACATAATATCAAGCTTCTGAAAAATAATGAGATTGGCCATGTATAATGAATAAACACGCACGCACACGCCCTCCCTTGTTTTCCCTTCGGGAAACAAAATGGGAAACAAAAATGTCTTTTATGCACTGCAAATAAAAATTATTTGCAGTGCATAAAAGACATTTGTTGGGTTTGGAGGATCCCAGTATATTTTCGAACTTTGGGATGGCCATGGCTTCAATAGTAAGCTTCCTTTTTGTCGGAATCCTTTTTGGGTGAGATATATTTTGTATACACATCAATGTTTCCTAAAAACTTAATAACTGTTTTTAAATTCAGGGGATATCAAGGAGTCCAATGCTTGACAAATAGTTCTATTGAGATTGTGCCAGTGCCAGACATAAATGCCACTGATGTCGACAATATGATGAAGATGGTTCATTTCTCAAGGGCTTCTCTCGAAAAAATATTTTCTTCTCCCGATTATGACAAAACACTTCCGAAGCAGGGGAAGGTAGATAAACCTCAAGCAAAACTCCAAATTGTATTTTTAACTCCAAAAGTTAATGAAATCCACCAAGAATTGAAATTCGACGTGATGGTACTTCTCCAATGGAAAAATGAGTGGTTTGCAAATCTTCCAGCAAATGTGACCTATGCTCTTAATTCGAAAGAAATTAAAGAAGTTTGGATTCCTGAAACTTTTTTTTGTAAGTGAAAGTGAAATCGCATGAATACTTAAAGTCGTACAAACAAGTAAATCTGTTAGTCATCCAGAAAAATTTGATTATAAGACCCCCATTAGCCGATTCAGAGTCATTTCAGTCCCTGGAAGTTGACGAGGGAAATTTCTTCTACTATGCTTTGTAATTTTTGACAGTATATTCTTTCAGATTAAAAAGAAAACGATTATGTTTGAAGACCATGATTTATTGAATTTAAAGCAGTAGAAAGGTTGTCATAGCGTGTCGAATGGATTTTTACTACTACCCAGCAGAAATATTTAATTGCGCATTCACCATCCACATTGGTGAGTTAAGTTTGTTCAACAAATATTTTGACAGCGTTTAGGTTCTGTTTATTTAATCATTTCAGGGCACACTGACGGAGATTACGAGACAAGCTTAACTTTAGGATATGCTGGCGACTTGGATAATCCTGACTACTATTTGGAATTTTCGACGGGTACACATATGCCTTGCCCACATATTTTTAAAATAATTGTTAATTTTGTCATTTTGGAAAAAGACTTTGTTTCTTTAAAACTTATTCAAGACAACGATAACCCCCCAAAGTACTACTGCTCCTTTGAATTCAGAAGAAAAGTAGGATTTCATATTTTACAAATGTACGTGCCCAGCGCTCTCCTCGTTATTTTGAGTTTGCTGAGTTTTGTGATGGAACCAGAATCGATTTCTGATCGGATAGCTCTATGTACCACAACTTTGATTACGATGACTGCATTGTTTAATTCTGTGAGGTGAGTCACGTTTTAAAATCTTGGTTCAATGAATAAGTCATCATTTTAATTTCTGCATATTTTACCGCTCACAGAGGCGATGCTCCGAAAGTTAGTTATGTGAAGGCGTCAGATATCTGGATTGTGTTTTGCACCGGTTTCGTGTTCCTTGTGCTACTGGAAAATATTATGGTGTTGAAGTGAGATTGAAATAATTCAAGTATTTAAATTTCAACTTTCAAATACTCGTAATATTCTATGGTTTGTAATAAGTGTGGTGAGACGTGACACAGGAAAGGAATGCGAAAACCAACAAAAGAGAAAACCAATCGTGCGCCAGAGCGTGTTAAAGGTATTGAAATTTTGTTTAAAAAGGTTTTGCAATAATATGCAATATTTTTATTTATTTTCAAAGCTACTCCCATTTTATCGACGACCAGTACCTGAAGCAGAGCCTGAAGAATGTGAGGAGACAAAAGATGTTACAAAAAGTGCCGGGAATTATGCAAGATTGTCAAAGGCAAAGAAACTCGACAGAATCTGGAATCTCACAGGTTCCCTTATTTTTTTGGATTTACCGTCGGATATTGGTTCTGGTTAAATGATAGGGTTGGTGGCTTAAGAATCTAAACTCATGAATTGTTTATTTGAAAAAAAATTTGCCTTAAAAGTAAATAAGAATATACTGCTGTTTATAAAATACCTAATAAATGATTCAAGTTTAAAAACTTCGAAATTCAAAGTTACAATTACCAGGGTTTAACCAATTATTATTTCTTCTAAATAATTGTTCTTAAGCCCGATTCACTTTCAACATCTATCCCCTCGTCTTAAGAATGCAGTGTTCCGATGTCCAAATCATGAAATAACTGAATAAAGAATTGCAAACTTGCTTGTTCTGTCGAGAATTTTTCCTTTATCTGCCCCTGGCGGTCTTGGAAAATAGAAGACCCGTCAAGGAGTGGCCCGACGGTCGATCGGGCTAATTGTAGATTCGTATCCGTTACCGGCAATTTCCCCATATGACGGGTTCCAGGTTTCCCATATGTGTCTCATTCCCCACATGAAATTTTACCTTTATGAGGGGATTCTTCTTACACGTATTTATACATCGCATAATATAAATGAGCTTCATGTTTATTGGATTTCGTTTTGTCAAGTGAAAACATCCATACACAAAATGTTTTCTGCACCATGTGATTGGTTCAATTTTCAAAGGGTCAATCTTTTGGGTAAAGTTGTCTTTATTTAGTTTTCATGTAAACCAGAAATGACCTTTGTTCATGAGTATCTTTTTTTAAAGGAAAATCGGAAATCACTTTAATTTCTTAGACATGATTTTTTGGGCTTCACGTGATATGATAAGCAAGCCTAACTGCAGACAATTTTTGTCGTTACTACGACTCATCAGTACTATTTCCAGTGGAAATTGGACCGGAAAATTATTTCAAGGACACATGCAGGGGAGATATTATAAGACATGGACAACAATCGAAGAATCTGTGTAGATGTGGTAAGACGTATGACGCTATTCTGGTATTCAATATTCACTCTATTTATATTTTCCACCTTTTCCTTTGATGCAAATCGACGAAGAAAACAACGGTCAAGCTGGTACTGCAAACTTCAGACTGTAGTTTTAAATGGACAGTTTTTTTGTGTTGAGTTTATTCTAAGATTGTTGTGTATCATTTCTCAGTAAGTATTTATTTAAACAGTGGTATTCCAAATTATAGAGACATCCATTAAAACAAATTACCACTATTGGCTGGCCGTTAAAACAGTGGTTGTGATGTGACACCAACAAAATCCCGTGGTTGAATCCATACTTGTTTTAAAATTGATGAAGAAAGCAAGAGTTTATGGTTCAGGCGAGAAAGAGTTGCTCCAGTAACCAAGAGGGTGGGAAAATTTCAATCTCCAAATTTTAGATCTACCAACCACGGAATGTCCGGAAGGTACAGGCAGATCAACTGGTGTAAAGATTACGGAAGAACAAACGTGGTTGATGGTTGTCGGTGTAGACGATGACAAACTGACTTGTTTTAAGGCTGTGAACAGTTGAGTGACGGTTGAATATGACAAAGGAGTAGACGGTCTGAAGAAGGACGGGTTGGCATGTTGATGGACAGTTCGGCAGTACGGTTGGACAGTGAAGGATTTACTTAAAGTGACGGTTAACGTGGTGTGATCAATGACATGCTCATTGGACGTGCGGTATGGGTAGATGACATCGTTGACGAAGGATATCATTTCTAGGCAAAAGTTGATTGATAAACCTAGAGGATGGTAGGGCGGTTGCACGTGCGGTTCGTGCTGGCAAAGTTTGTGAATTCATTGCCCAGTGGTGCCGCTGCCCCGGGTTTGGAAGTTTTCCGGATTCTGTGTCTCAGTTCATCAACCATACCATAAGTGTGCCTTCACCGTTATGATGTCGAATGCGAGCTGATTTTACTTTCGGCATGATATCTTGAAGTGTCCGCGGCAAGTTGTCAGGACAATCAAAACAATTTATTCAAATTAAAACATATAGCACTGGCAAAGAATAAACATATTCACGGGCAATGAAGAGTAAAACTATAATTTGACGTGACGCTAAGAACTCAAATGAGCTGGTTTATGCATTCACTCTGTCTGCACAGTAAATCTTCTCTTACACTATTAATCCGCCGTACGCAAGATGTACAACAGTTGCGTCGGCAGCAATAAATGCAAGGAGCAGTGACAAGGCATACAACACACCGATGTGGGCTTATAAGTAACCACTTAGACGCAGGGTTCTATATGGGGAAGAGAGAACTCTCACAATTTTTATATTTAATATAATAAGAATACATATACTTCTAACTAATGTCTTCAACCCACATCCTTCAACAGAAATGCTCACATTTGTTTTTCTATGCTGTCATCTCATGTGCTCTGCTTTTTAAAATAGAACTACAGGAAAAGGATCTTTACTTGATTTCTTCCTCTACAGTTTAGTATATTTGACATTTTTTATTCTATTCATAGTCATAAAGATGCCTACTTTAGCTTCTTGATATCGTCATGTTTGTATGTGCGTTCAACCGTCCGTTGCAACTTTGTTCCTGAAAATATTCGAGGTACAACGTTACCAAATTTGGAACATTGGGTCTAGGTCTAACTCAAAAGGTACCATCCATGGGATGTGTTTTGGGCCCAAATTACCCACCGGTGCGGGGCAAATTGAGGAGTAAAGTTGGAAAGTATATCCCTTGCTCGTTGCCATATACATCAACGGATTTCCAACAAATTTAAGTCGTCGATATATAAAGTCAGGTTCGTTTCATGGATGTATTTTTTCTAAATTGAGTTATCTCCTGGAAATGGGCGAGCGAGAAATGTTATCTATCTAACACCAGCAAATCGTTTAGCTACATATCCTTCGTTGCGCAATGGTGGGTTTATCTTTAACACAATATTCGCTACTCGCTTGGTTTTATTGGCACACCGGATATGCCAAGAAAGTGGTTTCCTGTTGAACATAGTGTTATTTTTTCAACCACTGCGTTACTGTGTCGAGTCCTTTTAGCAAAGAATTAATTTTTAACTCGAAAAATAATATAGACTATCAGAACAAAATATAATTATTGTGCCAATAGTTTGTTTTGAATGTGTTGCACTGGTTGTACGTTTTCGCTCAAACAATGGAGTTACCTTCTTCAATAAAGTTTGTGCTTGGGCTCCATCTCCTTCTCACTTTTCTAGAATTAAACTTCATTCTAGTTAAAAGTCAAGTTATCGACGGGACCAAGGCTATCAATGCCCGTTTGAGAAACCCTTCTCTTGAATTTAGCAGATTTGGTTTAAAAACCGAATCTAGTCGACGATCACATGACTATTACTACAACACAGGTACGTAAATCCATAATTTTTAAATAAATGTTTGTTAACTTTTGCTCTCTTGAATTATTAAACGCCCGAAATTTAAACTTCATGTAGATACATTTTTCTTGGATTTTTTATTTGAAAATTTAACTTCCGTCGCTAATATCCTGGAAAACCTTCCTGGGAGGAACACTGAAAAATCAAAATTACTGATTTCAATCCAGTAAATTACAGTATTTATTACAGAATTACAATTGGAATGCAAAAGTTGTATTGTAAATCTAATTGTACATGTTTCGCATTAGACTTTGAAAGAAAACTCTCCTCAGCAAGTATGAAGAAACATATTACGACTCGTACCATTCCAAAAAAGTTTATAAATTGTCAAAGTCCCAAATATCAAAGATACACAAGCCTTCTACAGATCAAATTAGTGGGGCTGTAGTCAACTGGAAAAACATACCTTGTTCAAAAGAATTGAAACTCATTTCGAACAAAATGAGTCCTGCCCAAATACACTGGA
Source organism: Sinodicranocentrus sp. ZH6 (assembly GCA_027743935.1). Lineage (NCBI taxonomy): Eukaryota > Metazoa > Arthropoda > Collembola > Entomobryomorpha > Entomobryidae > Sinodicranocentrus > Sinodicranocentrus sp. ZH6. The sequence continues at coordinate 3,005 of JAHZNA010005415.1, read as the reverse complement.
TATTTTATAATTTAAATTTCACCGTGAAAGTGGGCGTTAGCTATGATCAATCCCATTTAGGCTGTTTATTTGCAAAGGATGATGTGAGAAGCGCTGAGTTTGTGATTTTCACTGTGGAATTTTCTCAAGATGGATTTATCGGATCCTACGGAATATTTCAAAGATATATGAACCACCTTTCGCATGAAAATGAGAAATATCTTCGTAACTTGGGGAGCTCAGTAAAAGACATTCTGTACCTCGTAGAGTTCACACAGAATGTCACACAAATCGACAAAAATATTGAACTTCAAAGTTATCAAAAATTACTTCTCAACTACAGTCTGGAGTGGGGACTGGAAGAAAACAAGATTGTGATTGTAGATCCATTTGTACTTTCAAAATCAGACGTTTCCAAAGAAGAATCAACTATTTTAGATTTTACACGACCAATTACCTATTTTCTAGAGGAAGGCACATCCACCATTTTTGAAGATTTTGAAATCCTTAGTAAATCATTCAAAGAGGTTGTCATAAACCAAGAGCAATGGAAGAGCTTATCTTTATGCTGGGATTATCATTACGAGCAATCTAATAAAGTTCAACTGGAAGAGTGTTCCTATGGCGATCAAGGTTTTTTGGATAAGATTAACCTACCAGTTTCCGTTTTCGCACATTTTCTCGAGATCAGACAAGCTTTAAATTTTACAAAAAATCTCAACCTGGGAGGAATAACGATGATAAGGCTTGTCATAAATTGTCCTATAGACCAAATGATGGAAGACTTTCAAAATGACCTTGTGCAAAGTTTAGACGCATTGAAAAGGATGTCGACAAGGGTTGAAATAAGTTGTGTCAATATAATAGCTGACTTTGCTTATATAATACAAGAAAACACAACTTTGATAGTTAATCAATGTTGTAAACTCTTGCTGAAGGAGAAAATTGCGAAATCCCTTATGTTTCCTGTAACAAATCACTTTGATCAAGTTGAGTGGAATAATTACGACTACTTGTACATTTCCAAGAATATCATTCACAAACTCAACGTGTTAAACATGGAGAGGCAAAGGCTCATCAAGGAAATTCCAGGGATTACCATTTCTTTCATGACGACTGCACATACGGCCATAAAAGTTGAAAAAAAGGCAGGACAAGGGTTATACTGCAGTGACAATGTTCTTCAGATGAATCAAGTTTTGGAAGGGATTTCAACCGGAAGGGACGGTTTTTACGGTTATGCGAAATTTCCCAAAGTCCATGGACAACGTGGGAGGTCAGCCTTGCATTCAGAGAATTGAGGTCTTTCCAAAGGAAGGGGTTAAATTTAATGAAAATGTTGGGGTGACGGTTAATCTGAATTTGAAAAGTGGACTTTTTTCTCCTCACGAAATTGGGACAATGTTGGAATATGCATTTTACAGATTTGATAGGATTCAGGTACAAATTGGAAGTGATGTAAAACAAATAGAAAACCTGCTAACAGCTTTGAATATCCTCCCTCTGGAATCTGAGAGTGTTCATGGCAAGATATTCATTCAAGTGGAATTTCCGGAGAACAAAAACTCTCGAAAAGTTTATCTAGAAAGGGTTGAAAAGCTTGTGAGTGTTTTGAATTCAGTAAGGAAATCTCAAGTGGGAGTACATGTTGTCAAGTCCGGTGATCAGTTGATTTCTAAAGATGTTAAGAATTTGTTAGAGATTCAAAGCAAGGTAACATTTCATATTGGACTTTCTTTTCCAAATTGTGCCATCGAGCTCAAAGGATTCCTTACTAATACTAAGCAAAAGTTTCCGAAAGAAGTAAATTATGTGATTTGCGAAGAGAAAGTTGCTGTGGGGCTAAGCTCGGATAAAAAGAAAATGACGAAATTGCTTGATGGACATTTAGTGATGGAGAAAGTATTTAAAAGGATTGCTCCGGAAGTAGAGGTCACCTTCAACATGAAAACACTTCCTAGTAGCAAATCCAATGGTAAAGACGGTTCAGCGAAGTTTTTGAACTTTATCTTTGACGTGAATGAATTTGCCGGAGGATATAAACTCAACTACTTTGTGTGTCCCGCCTTTGATAACAACAGGACGGGAGAAATTGGCTGGTGGACAATAGATAACTTTCAAGATTTGACAAAGTATTCCACTTATCAGGAAAAGGAGTCAGGTATTAGTTAAAAATAAAATTTGAAATTAATGAGAATAAAATACATTGTTTTGAATATTTTTTCAAAGAAATCTTAAATACGAGACCTTGGAGACCTAGTGGATCTTTTAAAAATATTCCCACCACCATAACTCCACCTCACATTGCAAAATGGGTGATCCCCATTATCGCAAGTTTGGGAGGTGGATTTCTTGTTGTTGTCGTGATTGCTGGTATTTGGGGAGTAATAGTGAAAAGGAAATTGCGGATTTTATCAGACGCAGAGGTTCAAGAATTTGTACAAGGGAAAAGGTTTTTAGCTTCCCAAAGCCGCGGGGATTCTACATGTTCGGATTTTTCCATAATGAAGTTTGACGAATCACTTGAAATTCCTAAATCTGAACTGCATTTAGGTATTTCTACAATTTTTTTATTCTAGGTTTAGTTCCAAGTTTGAAAGTATAATTGGTATCATGGTGTTATTGCAGAATCAGCCAAAATATTAGGAACTGGAAATTTTGGAATTGTCTATCAAGCTCTAGTTCGAGGTACTACTGTGGCTGTGAAGGTGCCTCACGATGGTTGTTCTAAATATAGTTTTAAAAGTATGTTAACTGAAGTTAAACTTTTGTGCTGGGGACCATGTCAATGTCATCAAATTCGTCGGAGCTCACACCAAGGAAATACAAAAAGGTTAAAGTCATTTTTAATAATAATCCTCTTCCACCACACGAAAAATTTCTCAATAATTATTTATATAATAATAACTTTATTGTACTTCTTTCGGTTTACCCATGAAATACATTCAAAATTTAAACAATTTATAATTATATGTATGTGTGAGTCTCGATTTTACAATTTCATTACAAGGGCATTCATTATGAAA
>JAHZNA010005414.1:0-51901 GCA_027743935.1 Sinodicranocentrus sp. ZH6 | reverse complement strand
ATTTTCGCTGCACAATTGACCAGAGTTGATATGTCACTTGCCTTAACTCTCGCTACACTAAAAAAGGTTCCCTTGTGAGTGAACCCAAGGTATTTCTCAATTGTAATAATCCTGAGTGATTTTCCAACTCTCCTCGAAAACTTATTCTACCATTGAATTAGTACAGCGTAGAGTTCCAGAGCAAATGTCACAATCTGTGATCCCAATATAATAAACTGGATTAAAATACCTGAAGAAGATATTTATTCTCCCTCGATGAGAAACACATGTGGGCTTTTACGAGTTATCCATGTAAATTCATGGAGATTAGCTGACACGAATTGAAATGAAGGAGGGGAACTCTGATGGATATTCTTTTCAAAAACATAATCCATTCATTTCATTTCCATCAGAATATTAAACTACTCACGCCAGTGGAGAATGGGTTGAATAATTGTTCACAGAATGGGGAACGTGCTTCTCCTCCAAATCCGTGTTTTTCAAGGTGCCCCTAAGCGGACTTGTGTCAGAGCATGGGAAAAAATATTCTAATAAAGCTACTTCCTCACGCACACCCGCTTACAATTACGCAAAAGACTACTTCTAGTTTTACATCTAACGAGGTCATCATGTCGTAAAGGCAGTATTTAAATAAAGTAGGAATTCCCTCGAGTGTCGATTCGGGGAAATAATTATTTGTTGTAGGATTATAAAAACCATGTTGTAAAAAAAATATTATCCAGTTGCAAGAAGCCCCATGTGACTTTACAGAGTCTAAAGCTACACAAGCCTTCCAGCTGTTTGGAAACCAAATTGGAAGCCCCCACTGGTCTTCTAAGCAATGGAGCTCCATCCATCTTTGTGGTTTAGAACTACAAAGCAAAGAATAGCGTATTTTGCGAAAATTCACTCTCATAATGTGAGATGCTTTGTTTAGCTGTTACCAGGCTTCATTTCATTTTTGCATGACATGTAATACGTCATCAAGAGTAAATATAGGGAATAAATGTAAAAAGAAGCTGGACTTGTATTTGATTTTCATTCAATCCAAATTGTGAGTTAAATCCAACACCAAGAAAAACATCATTGTCGAGAATATCTTGTAAATGAAATCAAGACGTAAATGAAATCAAAATCCACTCTGACAATTTGTACAAATTGAATACTCAATAAAAGACAGGATTACTTTATCAAGTGGTAACAAACCTGAAAGAATTACGTCAGATAAAAAGAGAAAGGAAATGAGGAGAATATATATATATAAACCATCACATTTCAATTTTGTTTATTTCTCTCTTCCCATTGTCCCTCTTTTTATGTATTGTTTCCCGATTTTCCATACTTTTACATAAAAGGAGAACGAAAATGTTTCAGCTAATATAGCAAAGTGCATTAGCTTTACCAACTCAAAAGAGAGTGCGAGGATGGAGGAAATAATGCATCATGATGAAATCGGAACCACCTGCCACGCCATCCTATCCTACTCCTCATTTGTCATACGAGAATATAAACTAGAGCAAATTGGGAACAATGGTGAATTGACATAAACCAAAGTTTGGAACCAGCTTGCCAAAAATTTATTATATAAGTATTCTTCAGGATTTTCAATGCTTGATGGTATTAGCGCAAACTAAAAGCAACCACTGGATCGGTTTATAGCATCATTTCAAAAATCCTCAACCACATTCTAATACAATCCTATCTCAAGCTTGCAATATGCTTTTACTTGCGAAAAATCATAGCACAGGAAAGACCTCCAGTCATGCGAGCATGAGAGAGAGAGACACAAACAAATAAATAAAATCTCACAATTCCAGGAAAAAGACCGTGAGCGCGTTGTGGATGGTTAACTAGGATAATCATCTTCCTTCTTCTCCTGGAAGACAATAAAATCTCCTGACTTTGTTGGAATAGATCTATATGAGTGAGCCGCATTCACAAATCCTCTCTCTCTTTCTGTTTTAATGTAATAGTTTTGCTTTTGAGGAGGAGAATAAAGCACAGCCAAATGGAAGTAAAATATCCCTAATAAAATAATACTCTATTTTTCCTCATTTTATCCGCCGATATATAAACTTGCAAAATAATGTACAATTGAAAGGATATGTGCTCAAAAGAGGAAAAGGAATTTCCTCACTTGATATACCATGGTCAGCTACATCCTGTGAGGACGAATTTAGCGATTACATATGAGCCCTCCTTTCTAATATGCATTTATTTTAGGTCTGCACAAAACCACCGAAAAAATCTTATCTTTAAATACTCCTCACACACTCTCATCCAGATTTTCTATAGTGAGCAGCAAAGGGTATACATGTCCCCGCATTTGGAAAAGCAACAATGGACAAGATTGTGAGTAAACGTTACCATGCATGCTTGAAATGAGCATCATAACTTGTAAAGCTTACAACCATGTAAAAGCATCACTTCTCCCTTTTCCTTCCTTTCCATCACGGTGATGATGATGATGACCATCATTCCCGAAATCTCTTCTGCAGCAAAAGAGGGGAATCTAGTAATCACACAGACACATATGTATTTCATTCCCTTCTCCAGTCAAGGAGTCCACTCCACTTGCATATTACAAGAATGTGGAGCATCCATGCCAGAAATGATTATTGTTCTGAAATACACGCTATACATACATATACACACAAGTATAGCCCCTCTGTGGAGAAATTACTTGGTAAGCAAATAAAAAATATAGATGGGCTACTGCTACAACATTGCTGGAGCTAGTCCAGCAATAAAACTGCATGGAGAAATCCTCCGGCGGATGGATCGATGGGAAAGAACGAGCCGGCTATTGCGTCGCTCTTTTCCCATGTAATAATTCCTTTAGCTGCCTTTCACTCTTTGCTCTCGGATATATTTCCCATCTTCCAGAGAGAGAGAGAGAGAGAGAGTAACCTCAAGAAAAAATATTATCCGTGTATAAAGATATACGTAGAAAAGCATTTTTCAGCAAGGAGAATACATATATAGTACTCATTTATTTACCAATTTTTACTTACCCGTTACCACCAGCTTTTTTGTAGGGAAGAATAGAAAAAACTATGTAGTATTGCACACAGTCGCGTAAAAAAGTCCGGTAGAAGTTTTGTAGAGAAATACTAATGTAAACTGTGAAATATAACAACAACAAAATCTTTTAGTTTTGTTTTTTATATCATTAGCAAACATATTGAGTAGTTACAAGCTGACAAAATATAAAAATTAAAAATTGAAAAGTTGGGAAGGGAAAAAAAGAAAAAAATGTACTTCATGTGTTCAGTTCTTTTTTTTACAATTTCAGTTGCTAACGATAGCGGAAAAAATTGAAGGAGCATTACAATAAAAAGATAACAAGAGTATGAAATCTTTGAAAAGTACTAATTAATTATTCTTCTCCTCATGTGTTCCGTGATTTTTTGGTGATAACTTTGTTCTCCAGTATTGTAAAGTTTTGATTGTGATATTTGAAAGTGAACATTTAAGTGATATCATTTTGCACGCTAGAGAAATTCAAAATTCCCGCTTTCAACTACCAGCTTCAGCGTGAAAACTTGTTTAATTTTAATAGGAAAAAATCTACAGAACTAGAAGCAAGCATATCATTGATGCTATTAGGGGGAAACACTTTCGAATCTTTATACAAAGCATAGACATCCAGTGTTCAAAAAATTCGAGTGGAGAGGGATAATTCGGAGGAGGAAACCCGGGAAATTTAAATACTTGTTCTTTTGTATAAAAATTGTCTCTGTGAGATTTACAGTTGGACTATGACTTTATACAGCAAAATAAATGTCATCCCGCAAGTCTTATAGATTACATGCAAAAATGAACGAGCATGAAGTTGACGATGTTGCATTTCTAACAGGTGGGAAATTCAAATTTATCTTGTATTATGTATCATGATAGGTTTAATGACCGCATACTTTAGAAGTCTCGGCAGGACAAGAAACGCATGTATAGAATATAAAATTTAATTGCAAGTATTTTTTTCCAAACTAAAACAGTATTAAAACATGGAGAGGAATCTTGCAATAATTACATCAACATTAGCACGTTCCATTCATAAATATACTTGTTGTAAATAGGATGATAAGGATTGCTTTATGAAAAGAAAATACTTGCGATCAGCACGACACGCAATGTTTAATAGTTTTTACAACTTTGTGTACTCTGGAAGGATGATACAAACTATCTCTGAAGGAGGTAGTTGAATGATGCGTATGTATAGATGGTTATCTTTATCCAAAGTCCAATGAAAAAGTCAGAGGTCAATCCTCAAAAATTTCAGATAGTAATTTCCAATCATAAATCATGCTTGAGACGAAAGGACATTATAATTCTGTAGCAAGTTACTTTCTGTCAAATGGTGTGCTGTGGAGAAAAAATAATTACAGCAATTTTCCGAAGCAGCAAATGATGATGTGTGTATCATGTACAAAATGGATGAGTGAATGGGAAAACTTTGAGATATTCTGTGTGGGACTTTATCGATTTATTGACTTCCACAACGTTTCATGAGAGTATGAATGAAGCAATTACTTGCGTTCCGGGTCCCTTTTTGAAAATGGGATATTATTTTCTTTTGAATATTTTGCAGGTGAGGCAAGTAACGTGAACAAGAGAACGCTCTACGAACAAGACAGGATTGCGGTGTGTTCGCAAAAAAGGGCAGTTGGGATTGCCCTTCTAGTCTTCGTCGGACTATTTTTCGTCGCCGTCATCATCGCTTTCGCCACTCCACTCAGTGGTCAGTGCAATGGCTACTTATGTATGTTCAAAAGACGGAGCCCTCGGGTCTTTTCATTTTCCCGCTTAGTCATAATTTTTTACTAGTAGGGAGGTTGGCTTTTAGATTTTCCCTCGAGGAGAAGCATGCATTCCCGAGGGGAAATTTTAAATATCTTTCAATCTATTTTCTACACTATCAAGCTTATCACTTCTTGGGTTCAGTTCAGTCAAAGTTTTCAGACAAGGGGATTATCTTTTTTTGAAACAGGCTGCTCCTTCCTTAATGGATCCATAGACACAGAACCCCTGACGGACGAGGAGCTTCTTGAACATAACAAGTTTATCCTGCCGTCAGGGGAAGAGTTTCCCTGGAACAAGTCCAGACTTCCAGATTGGGTCAGACCGTTGCACTACACCATACAAATTCACCCTAACCTTACAACTCTTGATGTGACAGGTATTTGCTTTGAAGAAAAAAAAATTTTATGCATCAAATTTATTTTATCCCTTGGGCTACGAATTTTATTCATTTATATCTTCCAGGATGGGTGGTTATCCAGTTCATTGTGTTGAATGAGACAGACTTTATAGTTTTCCATAGTCGTAATTTACGGGTGATTGAGAAATGGGTAAAGGAAGAAGTTGAAGATAACCATCGCGTGGAACCCCACAACATTTCAAGGCTGCTTGAATATCCTCCCTTCCAACAGGTGCCTAAATCAAACCAGCTTCTGTAGTTTAGTTTCCAATTCAAAAATTGATCGTGTATTTGTTTTTACCAGATGTACCTTGAGCTAGCTGAAGGAAGCAAGTTGGTGCCTGGGAAGAATTATTCGCTCGGAATTCGTTTTAATACAAATATTAGCACAGAACTTGAGGGCTTTTACCTTAGCAGCTATGTTAACTCACAGGGTGAAAGAAGGTACTTGCACTTATTTTTCTCAAACTACATTCACCATTCACAAAATATACAAAAGAGCTCCACTTACTTCATCCCTAGTCTCACAATCAGTTTTGCTAATTGCTTCGCTTTAGAAAATGATACGAAACAATCCTCACGTAATCAATCCAGCCTTATTTATATTTCTTGGGTAATTGTTATACTATTGCAGATATCTAGCCACTACACATTTCGAGCCAACTTACGCACGCTCTGCCTTTCCTTGCTTTGATGAGCCTCAGTTCAAGGCAACTTTCAAAATGATTATTATTCGAAATCAGCAACACAAGTCTTTATTTAATATGCCTATCAAAAAGATTGAGACCGTTTACTATGGCTACAACATGGAGCTGGTAAGAAGCACAGTTTTAAACCCTTTTATTTGCAAACGACCCAGTAAACATTAGCCAAAAAGCTGCGAGAACGTGAGTTGTGAACTAATTGAGTAAATTTTCCACTGAAATCTGTTCCCAATCACAGTGGAGGGACGAGTTTGAAGAGTCTGTGGAAATGAGCACGTACCTAGTCGCCTTTGTAATATGCGATTATGAGAGTATACACAACAAGACTAAGAAAGGTGTCGAAGTCGCCATTCATACCCCTCCTGGTCTTCTAACTCAAGCCACTTTTGCACTTCAAAGCGCCATTCAAGTTATGGACTATTATGATGAGTTTTTTGGGGTGCCATATGCACTCCCTAAGCAGGGTGAGGAACATTACTAATTAGTTCAGCTCTTTCTTTTAGATAGCTTCTACTTGTTTTTTATGGATTTTGCAGATTTAATAGCAATCCCTGACTTTGGGGCTGGAGCAATGGAAAACTTTGGATTGATTACCTACCGCGAGACTTCCATTTTATATGATAGCAATGAAAGCAGCTCTGCGGCACATCAATGGGTAGCTGTCGTTCTCGCTCATGAGCTAGCTCATCAGGTTGGTGGAGTTGAGAAACTCACACTTGCAATTAGTAGTGCTTCCCTTTTTCACAACTTTGTTTCCCTTCCCCAGTGGTTCGGTAACCTTGTGACGATGAAGTGGTGGAACGACTTATGGTTAAATGAGGGCTTTGCCAGCTTCATAGAGTACGTTGGAGTAGATCACATTCGACCAGAGTGGAAAATGATGGAGCAATTTGTTCTAGAGAAGACGCAGCCAGCTCTAGCTCTGGATGCACTAGGCAGCAGTCATCCTATATCTGTCAAGGTGCAAGATCCTCGAGAGATTGAAGCAATTTTCGATACCATATCATACAACAAGGTAGTCTTCACTTTAAAAGTTGTTCAAAATGAGTAAAATGGGGTCATTAGTTGAAATTGGATTTTCCTTTAGGGAGCTGCAATTCTGCGAATGCTGGAGTCAGTTCTTGGCCTAGATATTCTTCGTCATGGGTTAATGGACTACTTGAATGAGCACAAGTTTGACAACGCCGATACAGAGGATTTATGGGATGCTCTCAGTGCGAACACGAATGAAACGATGAAAGTGAAGGTAAGCGTGAGATTACGAATGCAATTTAAAAGGAAATACATTTTGATATAAATGTTGACATTTTATTGTTAAGGCGGTAATGGACACATGGACGCTTCAAATGGGATACCCGTTGATTGAAGTGAGATGCGAGAACAATACTGTGAAAGCAACTCAGGAAAGATTCCTTCTTAACCCTGCGGATAATGAAACCGGGGCAGATCTTATTCCATCAAAGTTTAATTACAAGTGGTATGTTCCACTAACTTACGTGACGGACGTGAAACCGAGGACAATGCAGTTGGTCTGGATGAACTTGACTGACTGTAAGAATGGAGGCTAGGAGCTTTTGGCTATTTGCAGAATTATTCTAAAAACTAGAAGCTAGCTAGAGTTTGATGAAATCTAGTATGATTTGAATTTTGGATAATTTTTGTAGATGAGTTTACGATGCCGTACCGCGCAGAGTGGATTAAGTTTAATGTCAACCAGACCGGCTTTTATCGTGTGCATTATCAAGGCAAACTTTGGGACTCTTTGGTGAAGGCCCTTCATTCCAATCCTTTCATTCTGACACCGACAGACAGGGCGAGTTTGATTGATGATGCGTTTACTTTATGCAAGTAAGGAGTTGAAGACTAGTCGCTTCTTGAAGTATAATTTTTGTTTGCTGAAATGAAAGTGTACTGTTCTGTAGAGCTGGGGTTGTAGATGCCAGTGTTCCACTTGAAGTAGCCAAGTATCTCCTGAAAGAAACGGATTATGTTCCGTGGGCAACTGCTTTGGAACATTTTCGGTCTTGGAGTAAGATTTTGTATGAAAGACAAGCACACCGACTTCTTACCCAGTTCATTTTGAAGCTTATCGAACCCATCTACAAAAAAGTTTTGTGGGCTGATGAAGGATCTCATTTAACCAAGTAATTATAATCTTTCATCATTATGCAGTGATACCCCATTTCATTAACGTGTGTACTTTACGCTGTTAATTTTTAGATTGTTGCGAAGTGAAATCTTATCAACGGCAATTCTCTGCGATAATAAGGACGCTGTGAAAGAGGCATCGACAAAGTTTAACAATTGGATGCTGAAAGGAGCTCGTGTCCCACCGAATCTCCGAGAAGTTGTTTACTCCGCTGGTAAGCTTTGTTGGACGAACAGCTTTGAATAGAAGTGTTAGACTTTAGCTAAACAATGTTGGGATGTTGAATAGGTGTGAAGTATGGCGGTGTTGTTGGCTGGGATCATTGTTGGTCCCAATACAACCAATCCCGTATTCCCAGTGAGAAAAAGCTTTTGCTTAAGGCAATGGGTTCGGCTTCTGATCCATGGCTTCTTCAGCAGTAAGTTCAAGTTTCCTCCTTTACATTCCTTCCAGCATTCAGTGAATGTGAGCTATTTGGGGAATATTTGTAGATATCTTGACGCCTGCTTAAATCGTGACATTGTCCGACCCCAAGATGTACGAACAGTTCTCGCAGTAGTTGCAGCTAACCCATCTGGAAGACTTCTAGCCTGGCGTCACCTTCGTGCGTATTGGATGAACTTTCAGAATATGTTTGGTGAAGGATCCTTCACCATGGGAAGTCTTATCACTGCTGTGGTATCCCATTTCTCGAGCGAGTTTGACTATACTGAGGTACTTTTGACAGAAATTGCTTCGCAAAAACCTCACTCAAGGATTCCTTCTTATGTCGCCTTCTCATGTTATTTCACAGGTCACCAATTTCTTCAGTGACGTTGACGTTGGGTCCGGAGCAAGAGCTTTGAATCAAAGCCTGGAAATGATACGGCTCAACATACGCTGGCTTCAGAATAACGAGAATCAAATAGAAAGCTGGCTCCGCAAGCATTTATCCTCGTAACATAAAATAGAGTCAAACTCATCTCACAACTTTTAGCCGAAAGAAGCCTATCTCGACTTTTGTGTTATCAGACAAGCGCAAAAGTCATTAAAAAGATTCAAGGGATCTTTTTACTTCGTCACCTTGAAAACTCGATAAAGTCACAAAACAATAGAGTATAATAACTTGACAAGAAAAATCATTATCACAAACAAAAAGATATTATGAACGATATTTCTTCACGTTGTACACTTTTAACACAATTATAATCTAGCACTTAGGAGAAAAAATGCAAAAAAATCAAACAGAATATTATTTAGTAGAGATATATCTATTCCATATTAAAGTTGAGATAGATAAAAAGCATCCTCCGAGAATTTAGCCGTATAATGATCGTAAAATTAAACTGTCAGCGATCTGTGGTTGTGAGCAAGAAGTGATGTTGTGATCTCACAATGTGTGAGTGTGTGTGTGTGCACGTAAGTGTAATAATGTAGAAGTTTTTCATACTCAAATCAGTCAGAAAAAAAACACGAGCAAAAACTGGAGATTCATATATGACGAGAAAAAGGATAGAAAATGGTGTAAAACTAATTAATTTAATTTACTAAATAACTTGTCCTAGTCCTGAAAATCTTGTGCATGGGGCTGTCCCCATGTCTACATTTCGAGATTGCAAAAACAACGTTGATTTAGCGTTAAATCAACTCTATATTATTATTGTTAATATCTCAGTGTCTTCGTCTTTTACAAGTTTCTCGTTGTGTGATTTACATCTCTTTCAGAAAAAAGGGCAACGTCCTTCCTCAATAATTTCAACATCACAAGATTCCATAAAGCAAACCAAGTATACCAAAGAACGTCTTGAAACATGTACATAAAATCTTTCCCACGAAATCTTTCCGAAAAAATCACAAAAACGGAGGTCACACATTTGTCTTACCATAATCGGTAACTAACTTTCTGAAAAACAAAAAAAGCACATGTGCAGTAGAGCAGTAGCAAAAAAATCCTTAATGTCGATGAAAAGCTACAATTAGACTACAAGTGAAGAAAAACTGAGAACGATAAACGCCACATGCGTGAGCAATGTGAAGCTAATTTTACTTTGATTGATACGTTTGAAACAAAAATACGTATTATACATAAACTACCATATTACTACAACAAAGAGATAATTCGAGGTTAAAAAAGTGGATTAAAAATTGTGTAGTTTAAGTAGATGTAAGACCTTAGCCACTAGGTCCTAGATAGATGTAGATGTAGGCTTTTCAGGATTTGTAAACAGAGATAATTATTACGATGCTTTTGTAAACAAAATTTATTAGGTTACGTTATCTACTCTATGAGAAGTGTATAGACTCCAAAATATTATCCCAATGAAGAAAAATGTCATTTCCTGTAAAGCGTAATTACTCTCTGGTAATTTTTCTTAGCTTTACGACACGCTCTATAAAGAGGAAGTGTTTACACTAAGGTACATTTTACACAACTTCTCTTATTCACTTGAACATGATGATTTTTTCGTGATGATCAGTGACTCAAAATCCATATCTCTTTCCCAACAATTTTGATATTATTCTAGGTTTACAAACAGAGATATATTATGAGAAGCAGGAAAAACGGATATGGAAATGGTGTGGAATTTAGATACATTATTAAAAATGAGTATTACACTCCGTGGTCTGTCAAGGTCAATAGTATTCAAAACAAAATTTTATCCTTATCGATTGACTACCCCATTTTCATAGAAACCGTAAAAATACAAATGTTTTAGTGGAATTAGCTAATTTGCGCTTTAAAATTGTATATGTATTAAAGTGGTAAAATATCGTGAATCATCGTGTGTCATAAAAAACTGCCTTGAACTGGAAGGAAACAATTCAAGCTAGACTACTATTCATACAAGATTATTTCATACGTAAGTCAATAAAGAGTAACACAAATTTATTTCTTTTCTTAATCTCCTTACCCATACAAGCGGTCATGTTTAACGAAAATAAATGTCCGACCGAAATGGTGATTTTCAGTATTAGTGGATAATAGGATTTTTATTTGACGGCTTCATAAATGTCCTATTTGTACTTATGGGTTTGTTCTTTCCTCAAAAAATATCTTAGAATATTTCCAAACTAAAGGACTGTATGCTTGTGTTTTGTTAGCTAATGCTATATTTATAAGATGGCTTTTTCTAAATGACTTATGTTTCTTCATAAAGTTTACCCTCGTGTGATGTTATTTTTAATTAATTGGGTATTTGTTAGCAAATCGTGTATACAATTTGTTAGCAAGTGAAAGTTTTCCAGGATATAGTAGTAGTATGTAATTCAAATTCAGTCCAGAAGAGAATTAATATGGAGGTTATTTACACGAATGTATAAAAAAATGTATCTTCTCCTATGACCCTAAACCTGTACTGTCATGACTGTAGCATCTTCCTCGACATTATTTATTCAAGTATCAGGTTAATGGAAGCAGTTACTTTGTAATTATTAGCGTTTACTGAACCAATTCTTTGTGATTTCCTGTATGAACCGACTATTTTTGAAGAAAAAAAAGAAAAAAAATACTCTTCTCCCAAGCTATGAGTCAATCCACGGGGAATTATTTCCATGCAATTCTCATCACGGCACTCACTACGAAACGCATATGAGATTAAATGAAACCAATTTTCATCCTGAAATACATTTTACAACTGAAAGATTTTATTCACAAGTAAATATGTATAGTGGATATAGAAATATGTACAGTAATTGAAAAAATGATTTAGCTAATATAATTTTAAAGAATAAGATTCCCTCTGCTAATCCAAATTCATCAAGTAATACCGATTAAGAAACGACCACCTTCAGGGTTCACACTGAATATTGGGTAAATTATATTGTAATAAAAACTGATAAATATAAAAGGACACCAACTCACATTTGATCTCATCACTACATCAAAAATTCCATATCAAAAATCAAAATCCTTGAAATATTCTCGTTACAATAAAGGTCTCTCTACTCGTTCACTTTGAAATATAGAGAAAAACCACGGATCAGCTACTGGATTTATACTGCAGCATTTATAATTGTGAAATGATTACATTAATAATTTTTCCTACAATCACATCCTAATCTAGTCGCACATATGGATAGTGATTTGATTGGTGAAAGTTGATTGTACATGTATTTTTTTTGTTATTTTATATTATTGTTTCTTGTCTATGATAATATATTGAATGAGCGAATAATATTGTGTAATAATGTTTGAAAATAAGTTGCAGGAGAGGAGAGCTGAGAAAGGAGAACAATAGAGCTGTATGATGATAGACGACACTATCAGCTATTGTTGTTGTTGTACAAGTAGCAGCAATTGATTTGGATAATATGACAACATTCAGCAAGATGACAACGGATGATCTTACATAGTCTGCTCGATCTGGTACACCATGTAGGTTTTGGTGGAGTCGGGTGTGTGGAGCATTGGATTTTCCGCACTGATTCGCTGCAGGCCCATAAACATAAAGGCTCGCACGAAGAAGTCTATTATAACGAAAGTGAAAGAAAAGTCACTTTTACTACACTGTTCTAAATTGACTAATCCTTTTCGACACAACTATAATTGATAATTATTTCTTAAAACTTACCATGCTGTTCACGGTCTTTGGAAAAGCAGATGATAGCAAGTAAAGCCCCGAGCACATCCTCAGCATACTCCAAGAGGCTGACAAAAGCGTCCTTGCTTTCAGTTGGTAGACTTCCTTCGGGCAGTTTGATGTAAAGAATGCGGTCCACGAAAGTAGTCTCCCAGTTCAAAACCTTTGTCTTCGTTAGTGCATACCGGAAGGTTAAATCCACTCCCTCCGACTTTGAAAGACCCTGTATGAATATTCCAGAAAGACCCCAGGTGTCACGATCGGTAATATCAATTTCAATTTTCTTCTCAATGCACATCGACATATTGTATCTCTTTCAAAAAGGGCAATCACAATGCTAATGCAAAATGATCATCAATCTCTTGGTTTAATGACAACGCTTGGTTTTTAAAATCGTCAATGAAACGTCAGCAAGGTTACAGTCAATCAAATGTACTGGTTGTCCCTTGTCCACCTGAACTTTTTTTTGGAATTTAATGTTCAACAAGTGACCTCGGAAGGATTTTTATACGCAAAACGGGTGCGCACGCTGGAGAAAAGACAATCTGGCTTGTCGCATCATCAACGACAAACTGAATGAAGTTGTGAGACGGAAGAGGACAACTTTGTTGCGTTTGTGCTTGGATTCAATCCTAGTCCTCCTAGCCCGAGCATAAATAGAAAAATATGCACATGCACAATACTCCAGCAGAGTAGTGGTAAAAGATGCACACTCTAACAAGTGTGCCGTAGGAGGAGGAATAGTGATAGGAATATACATGGAAATGCAGGGATATTGCATGAAGGTAGATATGAGAATGATGTTCAATCGTCTGTAAAAAAACTGAAGAAAACAAACAAACCAATACTTGAATACTACCTCGTATACTTGTATAATACCATACAAAAAAGTATTACAACTTGATGACCTCACGCAATGCATCTTCCTTTCATGCATAATCTGCATAATTTTTAACTTGACTCAAGTCGTAATCCCCGAAAGATGTGCAAGTTTTATCGATTCAAGAGAGAGAATGAAAAAATGATAATGACACAAACATCAAGATTCCACGGCTATTTCCAACTGTTATCGAGATGTTCCCACACTTTGTATAGAAGTCAGTTATGACATGAAAGGATTAAGTGAAATGTTTATTTAGATTAGCTTTTGACCTGAATTTCGGACCTGAAGATCTTCATGAAACTTCAAGATTATCATTGAGGGTGAACATCATGCTCCATGATGGCAGTATGACGACATGACGAACAATAAAAAATAAAACGCTCGGACAAATTTGTATAGCTGGATGCGACGCAGTTTTGAAAGAGATTAGACAGTCATGTCTTGTCTATTATTGGTCAGCGGAAAGATCATTTTGCAGATGTGTTTCTGTGAGATAGCTTACCTGAATGATTTCTTGAATGCGGTCATCATCCTCATCATCGCTGTTACTGGACAGCTCTACTAGTCTCCCCACCCCGCAACTGTCTCCCTCAAGAGCATTTGCGGCGTGGGGCTCATCACCGCAACCACCGAGGCCCGGAACCGAGGGTGACGATGACTTGCTGGCTGGAGTTCATTGTGAAGCAGCTAGAAAAATAATGTCAGGGTAGGTTAATCACCTCAAAAAGAGTACAAAATGCAGGATACTTATCGTGAGAAATGGAATTTCGACTGGCATACATCATGTCTCTCATCATGAGCAAATGCATTTGTCTATTTGCACATTTGGAGTCATTGTAAAGCTTACATTGAGAGTAAGCATAGTAAGTGGAATCGGACACAAGTGTTCTTTACTTGAATATATTTTCTACGTTGTACGTGTCCCATTCTCATTTTTAATGACTTTCGTCATTCCTCGAACGAAACTAAATAAATGTAGGGCAATTTCTTAAGAAACTCAGGGTAGAATTTTTCTCTCTTCCCAACTGCCTTCGGTCAAAATAAGTAACCAACAGCAGAAAGCAAATGCTTAGCGAAATGCAATATGCAGAACATCTTCACATTTTGTGTGCAGTAATTGTAGTGGTGAATGCAAAGACAACTAGGAAACAGCTTCGGGAATTTCATGCACTCAAAGGGCAATAAAAAGGAATTAAAGGATTTCCTAAAAGTATGTTGAGCAGAAGTAGCTACCCAAGTTTATTACTTTTCTACTTGGACCACATGCCCTTTGTCATTTTTTTCGCAATTTAAAATATTCTGTGTCACATTTATGAACTGGTGGGATACTAGTTACTTTACTCGTCCCTCTCCATTCCATGTTTACGTTTACTAATGTACCATTCATTTTAACGTTATTATCACAACATGTTGCAATAGTACTCTCGGCGACTCCAGCTGCATCACCCGAAATAAGAAAATGTATAAATTTATTTTTCCTCGGTACCATTCCACATTATGAAATAATGACTGACGAGTGACGAGTTCGCATTAAGCTCGTATTTAGTAACCTACCCACTTGATAGAGGTATCCGTTGTCACCTTCATTGCATGTGCCGAATCAGATCCAGCACACCAATACCACCACCTCGTATTACACATTTATTTAATGGAACATAATCCGGTTTATCTTTCCACATGGTAGTGTCAATGGTCTCTGTATGATTCTTGAATTCATTTCTACTCCTATTTTCTATTTCTATTCAGTCAGTTCTTCCTATACTATCAGCTTGACACCAGCTCGGTTCAAACCGAACTCACCTAAATCAATTGAGATTTTCGATTCTAATAAAGCCCACTCTGGCCACTCTGGTTAATTAACATAAGATGACGGAACATTTTTCTCGTCTACGTTTTAAAGGGACTGTGTCAAGCAATAAAAAGTTGCATTCGAGGAATACCAAGCCATTTAAACAAATTTAATCAGTGATGTTGACTTACCTTTCAGTAGAGTTTTTTAGAGAGAGCATATTGTCCGTTGTTAACCGTTTACTACTATTACTACTCCCAAACACACTTTTTTCTTGACAATGTATTGTTGATATCGTACTTCTGGGATGATAAAGGGTACTAGTACTCATAGTTCACTGATGTTGAAACTCTGGTTTCGTTCGAAAGCTAAAACGTGGATGGTGTCGTGACACGTAAGTAAATTCCTAGAATTAAAACAATTACATTTAGTTTATTAGCATTTTCTCTGCTTGCTAGCGCTTACATTCAATCTTTTCAAAGCAAAATCTTCCGTCTACAAAAATAGACGAAGGACATGAGGATATGGGCTTGGTACTGTTTGCATTAGAACATTCTGCATGTATAGCATATTATGAACTTGTTGCATGTTTTGCAATTGACCATAATAATAAGGAAACAATGTAATTATCAGCATACAGTAGGAAAGTAGGAGGGTCTGCTGAGTTATCATTTGAGATAAATGTGAATGATCATCAAAACATTCTCCTACTGCAATTACCAAATCATATATTCTAACCATGGTTATCATCATATAATATTTAGTAGATAAAGTAATGCCATGATGATGATGATGATAGGTCATTAAAAGTCACGTCCACAGTTTACATAAAACCCAAAGTTAATATCTAGCTCATCGGTAAATCCTGGCGATGATGGGTTGATGATGAGACGAGAAAAATTCATTTTACAGTTATGCATACAGTTGGACATGGTGCATCAAATCAACAAATCAACTTGAAAGAATTTGTTGGTGACAAATATGAAAGAGGAGTGAGTGCTACTCCACTTGAACATATTCTTTTCTCTGGCTCTTTCATTTTAAAGATCTCTAGCTTCTGAAGCGATGGGGTCCTGTCATGTGTGTGTACTTTTACACACTATTGGCTACACTTCCAGAAGGAAAGGGAATAGCCGTGTAATAATTTAATTACGCAAGTAAATAAATACATCAGGATTCTCCTTCGTACATTCTTCACCTAACGTACCACATCTTTTAAAGCCGAATAGTAATGTTTTATGTGTGCCATTCACTTCCATCTATTTTTATCCTCTCTGACAAAAGTTGCTAATAGTAGCTTGGTTGAATAAATATTGGTGGTCTGGGACAATTGCAGTGATTGACTCTGCAGTACTCTGCACTCTGAAGCGGGATAGAAGGACACGATGAAAAAATGTGCTAGCTTGTTCCTTTTTTAAAAAAAGAGATAAAGCCCATCCGTTGTCCTATGCAGTTTGCACTTTTATCCATCCAATCGATCTCCTCCATCAATCTGTAGTATTCTGCTATCTTAACAATATTCTTAAGGCTACAAGTATTAATGAATATTATGGATATAGTTTCTTAAGAGTTTGTAAAAACTACAAGAAACGTAATGAGAATGACGTGATTCATTCGTGAACTCGCTCGTGGCGACATCATGTCACCTCTGAAAAAAATTATTGATAAGCTTCGACTTTCATTCTCCACTGTACTGAATTACAGTTAGCTTTTAATGTATCATTACTATCATACACAAGCAAATATTTTGATATCAAGGGAGTATTCGTTTACTCAAGGGAAAATCGATATGGATAAGTTGCTTCTTTAGATCTCAATTGAAATTAAAATATGGGGCAAGATGCAACCTAAAGTAAATTGGCTGACTAGTCTGTACAGTTTATTTAAAGAAAACAAATAAAACAATGGTAAATATGGATCTTATCCTTTGTTTGGACTTTTGACTCTTGGAAAAGTCTTTCCTTAGCATATACACAGTTTGTAACATTTCTGAAGAAATGATACTTTTATCTAATTTAAATATCTCTATTCTTCTCCGTACATTTACTTTTCTTGATTAGGATAACGTGACGACTAGCAGGATACGTCATTTCAGGATTTTATACACAGCAGATATGGAACACACAGTAAAGTAATTGACTTCTTGTATATCAGTCCAATTCCTTTTGTTACAACTCTGCGACGTAATTAGAGCTAGTTTTGTGGGATACGGTTACTTTGTTCAGTGAATGCTGAAAGGGCGAGCGCAAAGAAGAGCTATTAAATGACCGAATCATATTCACCTCACCGTCTCCACTCTCATCAAGTGCTTTGCTGATGATAGGATTTTATTGAATGTCGTCACATGACTCTTGAGCGAGTGCGTATAACGAGAATACCAGTCAATTCCATATAATTAACATGTAATAGTGAGCCTACAACAAATAGGCTAAAAGCATATTTTATTTTTATTTAATCGATTTCCACGCAAGCACATCTCTTCCCAATAGGCATGATAGACTACCTTGGCAAAAAATCAATAATATACGAGGGAAATGGCCAGGGTGGAATGAATACCTAGCTTTCAATGTCACCTCATATACTAGAATTTACTAGTGCTTGTCTACAATTAGCGAAAGGGTATGAAGGAAATTTGTTAAAAGCTGAAGGATAGGGATATTACATTACACGGGTGCTATTTTCAGCATCTACAGCTATATTTTAGCGTTTCGTAACCGTAATTTAACAAGGTCAGCCATTTTCCTGGCAGCCACGTCTTTCTCTCCAGAGAAGATGAGAATATAGGGATAAAAAGTGCATGGGCTATATTATGATAATATTTTTTTAAATAAAAGAAAATGGATATACTCTCGTGAATGAAAGTGCAAATCTCAGCTAACCAGAAGAATAAAAAAATGTCACCCATTTTTTGAACTATGAGCAAACTGCATTTTAATACTTAAATGAAATTTTTTTATGCTCTCAATAAGTTTGTTTATCTAAACAAGCTGTTAAAAATCAACCTCTACATATTCCCATTACCTTTATGTCTTCCTTCAAGGAATACATTTGGCTTTATGACTCCTCAAATTTACTTTCCAGCATATTCTCCAACTCCATCCTTTCTCTCTTTACTTTTATCAACAAATAAAGACATTATTTTTTCTTGCCTTTCGTAATCGTTTCAACAAGGAGGGCACAATAATTTTCCGAGTTTCAAGTGTTACAGAAAATAGTAAAAAAACCATTGTACACACACCACGATATGTTTATCATCATTTGTAAAGATGAAATTATGAACTTTGCACACAGCAACAGCAGCCCCATTTTTGTTCCCTTTTGATAGAGAAACCTTACACAACTAGGAGGTTACCACACAATGAGAAGAAGAAAAATCTTATTCTTTTTACCCCTTCTTATATCTTTTCATTATTTATCATGCTTGTTATTTCCATTCAAAAAAATCAACCTCAAATTTCTCTCCCATAAAATCTTAATATACCTGGACTTATCACATTTAAAATAAAGCAGCAATTATCAAAATGATTTTCAAAAATACAATTTCTTTACTTACCTTGAAGGAGAAATCCAAAAAGTTGATCAAGAGCAGAGGTAGACGTAGACGTGAATGGCGCACCAACTTCGACGCAGATGATATTCTAGCGAGTTCTCTCAGTCCTCACACTGTATTGTCATATCACATCGTATATAGACTATAGACATGCTTAGCTGAAACATAGAGAAACAGGATTATCATCACATTGCTGTGTACTCAAAGTTATATGTTTGGCTCACTTGGGTAAAAGGCAATGCAAGTCAACCCAAAGCAAGGTAGACTTTGAACAGGCAGGCCTTATGATGGGAGACTATGTAGCACGTTAGCTACTCTATATCATACTAACTTCATAAGGACATCCATTGATTTAGCTGGCCAAAATAAGCATGTTAAACTTTATCGGAGAAGAGAGGACAGGCCAAAGACCATAGGCATTTATATGAAGAACGAAACCAGATTTTCTGGGGGGCTATGCATATCAAGTTGGGAAATATATAGAGTTATTGGGTAAAAAAGGACGAAGTAATTTATATCATGTCATTGGATAGGGATGAAAAAGTGCGCAGAGAGCAAGAGAGAGAGAGAGAGAGAGGGAGAGAGAGTGAGAGAGAGAGAAGTCAAGCGAGGAAAACCAGACTGACAAGATTCTCCTGTGTAGAAAAACTTGTCGTCAATCATCCATCATCAGCGTCTTGTACAACTTCTTTTACAAGAGCGTTGGAAAATCAAAGAAATGTCAATACATACGTGTACACTGCATTTCATAATAAGAAGCACTTTTAATTGAAAAATTGGAGTAATGTATAGGAGGTGGAAAAATTGAAGCACTTTTATTGTGCGCTGACACGACGACGCTGATATACTTGTATGTTTGGGGAAGTTAAGCGGTCTGCTGGCAAACTGCTCTGTTTCTCATTTACATAATATAAGCTGTGATAAAAATGAGAGAGATATAACTGAATGGATATATATATATATATACATTGACATTGTTTTAAGTACAAAAGTCCACAAGGGACAGTTTGTGGGATTTGTGACATTGCTTCATGCTTGGTTTAGTTGGCTTCATGAAGGAATAGACAGATTCAAAGTTTGGGGCTTTTTGCAATAACTGTATCATTTTTCATTTACTTTTGTATGGATTATACATACTAGCAAACTGGAATATCGTTATATAGGGAAGAAGGGAATAGTAATTAGACTTTAATATTTGTTTGGGGTGGAGTGAGAATACATGAGATCAACATGCTCGCCAGTCTAAATGCAACGGGCAAGTCAAGTCCCCTGTCATGTAGAAGAATAAATCGTAAATGCCAAATTCGTTAGCAGATTAAGATGGGATCATGCAGCACTTGAAAATATGCAAATTCAGAACTTTTAACAGAGATGAAACAAGCAAATATGTTTTGGACAAGGATTTTTTTGTTTTTACTTTAATCATATATATATATCTGGTCATATATTCTTCAGATATTTATTTCTGTTGTTCTCACGGATATTGAAAAAATCCGTACTTAAAAGATAGAGCAACTTGTATTTTTCTCGAAGAGTAGAAACAACCAGGAAACCCAGCGCCTAGATTTGTATCCCATTTTTCTCTTATATACATTGTAATTCATTTTTTCCCATTTAAAAAAGGGAATCATATGTCATCTACTTATACATTAATAAATAGTATAAATATATTATTATATTCATTACTAAAATCTAACGGGTTTAAATATCACGGTCATAAAGGACCATTATGTCCGAAAACCCACCACGACTTCATTTTCCATGTTCGTTTTTTTTCTTTGCTAAAAAACAAAAAAAGGTTGACTTGAAGTCACTCAAAAATTTTAGGCTGATATATAGTCTTACACTATATATGTAATTATTAGATTTTATATTTATATGTATACTGATTATCTACGTAGTGAGTTGGTATACACGGTACAATTCTTAAGTTTCAAAATAGCAGATTATTAAATTATAATTAGCTAGAGATATAACTAACGAAAAGTGACATATATTTACAATTAAAGTGGTTTTGTGTCAACAAGGAAATTTTCAGAGATGACATTATTCAGTGTTCAGAGTAGTAGCTAGACGCTACCAAGATATTTCATGGCACAAGCACCCCTCACCGATGGTATCGCTATAGTATAATACGTCTCTATACAACTTACATATAAATAGGGTCACTTTTGTCAATGAATGGGTACATGAGCCATCCTCTTGATAACTGTTTATGCTTTCGTCTTTGAAAAAATCTCATTTGCAGTAATGATTTTTAGGAGTTTCTTTCAAAAACAAATGTGACTATCTTGAAATCGAGGATAGCCGCAAGTTCTTGAATCTTTTTTACATCTTTGTTCATTTCTTATTTCTCTCGCAGCAGCAACTCACTTTTAAACAAATATGGTTGAAGAGTTAACAAAACAAAACAAAATCTAACTTACTGATTGAAATATTCGCTATACGTCGTACATAATTGCGACTAGAACTCAAGCCCAAATAGGGGAATCAACCTAGGTAATTACATATTATGCTATATATACGTCTAGTTATGTATATGGTTAATCCGACCTTGCTGAAGGCTATGCAACAGCAACAATAACAATTTAACGAGGTAGATACACGTATAATATTATGCTGACAATTTTCACGGGAAGATTGTCCCGAGAAGCAAAACTAGAGAATAATATTGTGCTTGAAGACTGTTTATGCTTTTCATATTTTCATGGTTGTGATTAAAAATATAGACATGATAAAATTTTACACGAAAAGAAATTTTCAAAACTAATCAATTACTGGCAGTAGAAGCTTACCTGAGCCTCGTATTTCTTTTCTCGTAATTCAGCCAATTCTGATCGAATGATTTCACCAATGTACTCGATAACCATAGTATGCTTTTCGATGTCTCTCGCAGCATATAAGCCAAGTCCTTGAATTTTAGATCTGCAAAGAAAGAGCAAAAAGTTTCATATAATCTGAATCTGGCTGGTAGTAGGTAAAGTAGGAATACTTAAATACTATGAAATCTCAGCTCACCTTGCAAGGTATACGTTATTTCTCCATTCTTGTTTCATTTTCTTGTACTGAGACGACTTGGAATGTACAAATTGTTTTGAGTAAGGGCATGCAGCTTCGGTGGAAATAACAGAAGTGTTTAAGGTTGCTCGCGAAGGCCCTGTTCTTTGTGTGTGAGGTCTCTTAAAATGCGTTCGTAACTTCGGTTCCGATCTTGCACATCCAGTTGGGTTAATTGCTAAAGGTAGTTCCAACAGTGGGTTTCGCCCATACTTAAAGTGGTAACCGGTCAAAGTCTCAATTCCTGGCAACGACTCCAGTACCTACATTTTACAAAAACACGTGTTCGTAAATTAAATACCTCATTCAGATTCGCGGAACTAATCGAAAATAAAAATTAAATAAACCAACCTTCACAATGGAAGGTTCCGTGAGACCAAACAAATCTTCTCCGGTAATATACTTAGGAAACACCCTGATAATCTCAGCAGTATTTCTTAATTTCGAAATCGTTTCTAGAATCTGCATCCAAGCACCTTGGGCAGTCCATGATTTTACCACGTGCTCCTTGTAACCTTCCTCTTGGGTGGTAATTCTAAACTCAGGTTTGCTATCCACGTCATGAATGGAACAAATATATTGACAGCGTTTATTCACTTTACGCATGCTCCAGTAAAACCGCGCCTATGAATGTCAAATTGGTCAAATCGTTTATAATGGTTTAACACATTCACACATTAACCATGTACAAGTGTGTTCACTTACAATTTTGTACCCTATCGGGTATATAAAGTTTGGCGTATGGAATGCTTGAAGTTGATGAGGTAGAAGTTGGCCAACGTTTAAAAATATCAGAGAGCCAACACGCAACAAGTGATGTTGATCTGCGTGATGCATCACTGCAGCAACTTGTCTATTCTCATCCCTTTGAATGTAAACTCGTCTGTATACTGATAGAGTTGTGAGCTCATTTTCTTTTTCGCCTTTCGGAACATGAGCTGGACAATATATGGTCTACGGGAAACAATGGGATTTTTACATAAACAAATCCTTTTCATTTTTTTCCCCAAATATAAAAACGTATTTAAGGTAATACCTTATTTTTGTAAAACATGCAGCTCTCTTTAGTTGCACAGCCAAGATGGTAAACTTGAGAGCAACGCGTTTTGAAACATTTTACAGTGGCACCTTTTTGCTTGCAAAATACACACATAAGTACCAAACTTTGCTTGAGTGCTAGTTCTACATTAACCAATGCACCGTTCTCCGTCTCGTACACGTCATCTGACCAAAGGGCACAGTTTAAATGAACCCATTTATCCACATCGAAATTTAATAACCTGAAATTAATAAAAAGTATATTGGTGAAATATCCTTCTGCATTTTCTCCAAATCTAAAACAATTCAAATCAGCATAAACAAACCTGCCAGGTCCATCAGATACACCGTCACCTTTTTGGTGGCAAAATATGCATTCCCGAGAGTCCAAAGGAACTCTAGTTGGCATAGCTGTTATTCCCAGTCGGAATAGCATCTGAAAACAAGTGTCAATCGGTAAAATACTCTTTCATCAACCTACGTAAACTTTAATAATAAGAGGGATGTTTTGGTTTTTGATTTCAAGTTCGATTGCTTAATTTATACCTCAGTGACTTCCTTCTCAGTTGGTTTTTTGTATTTGGTAGGTGGCAGGAAAGTAGATCCCCAATTTCTGTAACGACTACCTTTCCATCTCTTATCGGACGCTTTATCGTCAATAACTTCTTCTTTTACCTTATTTTTATGAAGTTTGGACTTATTTAACAAAAAAAAGAAGAAGAAAATGCAATTCACATTTTTGATTACAACAAACAACATCAGGCGCCTTCATACCCTTTTTTCAAAAATTTACCTCTGCGTCTGCTGCTTTCGAATCAACCAACTTGTTTTTCATCTTACACTCTTTCAATCTCATTTCCGCCTTAACATTTTTCACATCTCCAGCAGCATGAGTGACGATAGTAGCAGCCTATTTAAAACGTGCAAGTTAGACTAGCATAATGTACAACTCATAATAATAAAATGAAAACGTTTGCTTAAAGTTTCAATATTTACTTTCTCCTCCATGATGGTGACACCATGCGTGATGGAAAATTGCATGAAGCATGATGTACTACAAAAGTTAAATTCTTCAGTAGACTCTCCTCGATTAAGCTGAGTAGGTTGGACACCAGGAAAGTCAGATACTTTCTTTCTTATCACATTGTTCAATACAGCGACGTCACAGTGTCTGCAAAATTTGGCAGCCCCATTCAAAATGCTTTGAATATCAATCTTTTCTTTTCCGTCTTTTCCTTTGATAGTGTATAAGTGAGATTTTTGGTCTGATATTGAAGCTCCAGCTTTATCAATAACTTGGTAAGTGGGAGCAGCAATTGATAGTACGTTCGCAAGATTTCTCAATAGTCCTCTTATATCTTCTGCTGCAGCTGATGAAAGAGTCAGAGTGACGGTAATGTTTCCAGCATCCTTGAGTGGGGTCAAGGATCGGAGTTTAGTTCCATTTACATTATCCTTGATTCCATTTTTATTTTCCTTGTCCATATCTTTGATATCTTTGCAGAGCTCCTTCGACCTATCGAAAGGTACTGGTCGAATTGGTATCGGGACTAGAAGAGGAATTTCCGGTGAAATACATCTTTCCAAATCTTTGTCAAAATCTTCGTCAATGTATTTTATTCCTAAAAAATAAATGGTTGAAATTGAAACAGTGGCATATCAATGGAAAAGTATACTGTGTAAAACCTCGTGTAAAGCCGTTAGCATTTGTCCCATACCTGGATACATTTGCATGTTTTCCCATGCAGTGCACTCGGGAGAAGAAGCACTAACAATAGTATCCGGAGTATCAGTCTCTCGAACTGGAGTCGGAGTCCGATTATCCGTTCGTGTTTTCTCAGCTAGATTAATTAAGAGTTGATTTTTTTAAATTCATAATACTACGCTTTGTAGTTCACATAGTTTTCAAAGAGTCAAAAAGTCTTACTGAACGTTCCCATTTTTGGAGTAGCAAACTCCTGACAATAAAAACCTCTATGGGTAGGCTGAGGCTTCGGATTTGGTTTTGGCAACTCATTCCCAAACGGACGAGCGCCATAAAAGTCCGACCTATTAGGAAGATTACCACGCCCAAATGCGCCAGCAAGGTCACCATGAAATGTACTATATGTTTTATTAGTCAAGTTGGAAAAATCTCCATTGCCATAGACGTTACAAACATTGAAGTTGTAACTTAGCTCTGGCTCTACAATCCCAATTGGAGATAGTTGACGAAGTTGAGTCATGAAGGATTCAAGGAATCCATCAAAATCATCCTCCGCACGGCCTACTTTTCTTGGACGCTTTTTTGATACGGGACTTTCCCCCTTGCTTGCCATGCTTTGTTTTCTCTTCGCCTGATATTGTCGTCGTTTCAGTTTTTTCGTGTCTTCATCATTCTTTTTACCGTCTAGAAGAAATTTTTCAACATTCAGCATACATCATACCCCTGTTGATTAGCATCTTATCGGATATTATCTATAACATTCTCAAAATCCCACCTGTTGAACTTTGTTCATTGGAATTCTTGTCATTCTGAAGCAAATGCTCAGTCGCCTCTCGAACCACTGCAATAATTGCCTCCTTACTTGGATCAATATTAGTGTTAATCTCTGAAACTATTGGCTTAATGTCCGGCTCAATCACAGGAGGTGTTCCACTGAGAGGAGGGGTAGATTGTGAGCATTCTTTTAAAAAATCATAAATACAGCCCATGAATTTAGCCCATGTCATTTCATTCATTCGTCAGTTGATAAATTAAAATTGAGTCTGAGTCGTCCATGCTTACCATCCATAATCATTGGTTCTGCTTTAATAGTCGGCCTAATTAAAGGTGGGGTAGGAATCGACGTCGGAGTGACAGGCGTCGGTGGTCTCACAACAGGATTGGGATGTGGTTGAGGTATACGGGTCGCTGCAGCAGACAAATGAGAAGCAACGGTGCCCCTATTGGGCAAGCAATGTGTTAAAGAAAAACCGACATTCTCCGAAGTTTGAGTTTGACTTGCGCACCCCGTGTTTTGCAGGAGTTGTTTTAGCAAAGCATTTTGCGATTCCCCTTGACTGATTTGAGTGAGAGTTCCTCCATGGGTTGGAACAACGGTTGGAATGGTCATGGTTGAACTGCTAGTGGCCATGTTGACGGTAGTGTTGTCAGTCATAAAAATTTGATGACCGGTAGACATGTGTGACCCTGGTATCGTCATTGTTTGCACAGTAGACGGTATTTGAGTTATTCCGCCTGGCGATGAATGCATAGCGAAGGCAACATTGGTAGGAAACTGTGACGCCGAAACAGGTATTTGCATTCTTGTCGAATTTGGAATGGAGGAATTCACTGGGTTGCTGGTGTAAATGAAAGTTGTTGAAGAGTTAGGCTGCATACTGGAAGAGGTCATTGAAGGCGCAGTGTGCATAACAGAATGCGAGGGGAATGTAGATAGTCCAGACGTGAAAGCCATGGGGATCGTTGGTGGTTGTGGAATAACCGATGGAATTAATGTATTTGAGGACAGGTTTGACGGAGTAACTATCATTTCCGTTGGATTGGTTGACGGAAAAGTCATAGAATTCGACTGAATCTGAGAAGCTTGTAGTCCTGAAATTTGCTGGGATGTTGAGGTAAACCCCTGTGACGTTGCAACTGGTACTGATGATGGCGGAACGAATGTGACTGACGCCACTGTGGATGTTGACCCAGGCAGTGAAATGCCAGATATAGGAATACTTTGAGGAACAGATATTGCATTCGAAGACATCAAAAGTTGTGGCGGGTCACGGTTCAAAGATTGAGCTAACATTGGAGCTGATACAGAAGGTAATGGCTGAGCAGAGAGAAGTGGCACGCTGACCGGAGGAGGTCCGGCCATATTTGATAAAGATTGAACTGGACCAGAAGGTATTGATACTGTTGTCGACTGCACAGGTGCTGGTGCAGAGGAAATTGGAAAAATTGCAGGAATGGGAACTGATTTCACTGCAGTCACCATCGCCGGGACAACTTGTGGCCGTAAATTTGAGGCTGATGAAACTGTAGACGGCTTTACAATCATGTTTCGTATACCAATTACATTGGTCATAGTTGGCACCATAGATGTGGAGGTTGAATTCTGTACTGAGATTTTAATCGCTGTCGCATTCAATGAATGGCTATTAGACGGTGCACTGACAGTTGTCACTGGTAAACGAGTAGTTTGTACCGAGTTCAGATTTCCATCTGTTGTCAACGTCAATATCTGATTGTCTTGTAAAGGGCCCAAAGTTGGAATTACGATTGATGGAGGATTTTTTGGAAGCTGAGATTCTTGAGCAGTACTATTCATCTTGAATGCGAGAACAGGTGCAGGCACTTGCGCAGGCGATGTAGTCACAGGAGTAGTGTCGAGTCTAGCAGAAACTACAGGGATGGTTAAATTAGGCAGCTTCGATGGAACTGGCACAGGGATAGGATTTAACAGCGTTGTAGTTGACGTAGT
This sequence comes from Sinodicranocentrus sp. ZH6, assembly GCA_027743935.1. Lineage (NCBI taxonomy): Eukaryota > Metazoa > Arthropoda > Collembola > Entomobryomorpha > Entomobryidae > Sinodicranocentrus > Sinodicranocentrus sp. ZH6. The sequence goes on along the minus strand of JAHZNA010005414.1, from coordinate 24,539 downwards.
AGCTATTGGGGCGCTATTCAAAATATCCACTTTTCCAACGATATTACTTCCATGAGTACCAGCCACTTCAGAGTTAACAGCATTTGAACCTTGCGCATTGGATTGCGCGGTGGAAGTTTCTCCATCTACACACAGCGGTAAATGAGGCTCAGCGACGGTTTCGCTAGGCTGAGAATTTGTCACCGTTATTGGGGTTTGTGTGACCTCTTCAGGGGTTGAATTTGAATTGCTCGTAGGAACACTTTCATTTATCACTGAGAACGGACTTCCCCCTTTGAGACCCATATTGTGTACGTCATTTGACCAAGAAAATGTGGGAAACGGCAGAATCTGATGATTTTGTCCACCACCGCCGCCACCCGCAGACGTTACTATGTATTCTCCGTGAGTTGGCGTTGTCGGAGCGCATGAGTAAGCATGTGGATTGGTTTGAAAGGATTGGACCACGTGCACATTCGCCGAGTCCCCGCTTTCTAATGTAAACTGGGTATTGTCCATTGGTTGACCATGTGGACCAGTCATTCCGTCCATACTATGGCATTGCATTATATTAGACCCTATTGGAGTATGAGGTCGACTACCGGCTGTGCTCCGAGGTGTTAACGGATTTTCCACGCTTTGTGGTCTATCTGCCATTGGACTAGGTGCTCCAATACTGCTACTACCTGACGGCCGGCGCATTGGGGAGGACGCCGGTGACACTCGGTTTTGAACCATCATTACTTGATTATTCGTCGGACTTCCCAGTCCCCCAACTGGAGTCATTGGAGAGGGGCTCCGCATACTACCGGACATGTTCATATTCATATTTGTACTATTTGGGCTTTGAGTTGGAAAAGGCACTCTAGCATTTACATAATGTTGACCTCCCGGTGACATAGGCATTTGCGGAAGATTTGAAAAGTTTTGCGGAACCTTGACCCTTGCTAAAACATCCTGAGTAATGCCTACTCTCTGAAATCTTGGCGACATTGATGTCAATATTTTCATTTGATCTTGAGTTCCCACCGCTCTTACCCTTCCCATTCCTTGATTTTCGACGAAACCAACGGCTCTTTGTTGGTGCATTGGGATCATGTTGGTGTTCAGACCTCTGACTATCATAATACCTGGTGGAGCTTGATTCACATTTCCAGACTGAGAGACAATTATTTGATGACTTGTCACATTTGGTGATCCCATTCTCATTTGTACTTGTTGCTGGCCTGGCAACCGATTCTGAGCAACCTGCAGTGGGATTGGGCGCATATTTGGATCATTACTAGGACTAAATGGCATTTCATCCAGTTGGTGCTGCCCTGGGTTGACTATCACCCTTGGTGAAGTCTGAGACAAAGATGCAGAGTGTGGTCCAGGACTTGGCGTTAACGGACTCGCCATCGGAGAATGTTGCATTAGAGGGGATGGAGAGGGTCCACTCATTGAAGGTGAGGAACTCATCATAGGTGACTGAGGTGTGGAGTGTAGCGGGGAAGAAGCGGATGGTCCCAATGGCGACATTTGTGTTGGAATATTGTTTTGAGAAGGCGTACCAGGATTTCCTGGGTTCATCCCCATCATTGCCTGTTTCTTTTGTTGTTTGGTACGGTATTCCTGATGGGGAAAAGTTTTCATGATTATTTTTTTTAAACAGACAGCTAGTCAGACAAAGTCATATCATAAAAAAGTTATACCCTAATTAAAAGCTCGTGCTGACGATTCTGCTTTCGTGCTTGATCCAGTTGCTTTTGTAGACCGGACAATTCTCGAGTGATTCTCTCCAGCTCTAAACTATCTGTTTCGGTTAATTGCGAGCCAGACTTCTTCAATTGACGTTGTTTGCAAGTTATAGGCTGAAATCATAAAACATAAAAGTTGAATAATATGACCATTTGCAAATCTAAGAATATCCCTTGTCCAACTATATAAGCTCATTCATTACCTTCTTCTGTTTCCGTAATTTGTTCACATCAGTATCGACGCATTTGAGCTGCATGCCAAGCACATTCTGTTGATGGAACAACCATTGTTCATACTGGACCTGTTGCTGCCTCTCCTGTTCTGTTGTTGGATGCTCTGGGGGATTTGGAGGAGGTGGCAAAGGGGTTAAATGTATTCTTGGCCCTCCCGGCTGGTTAGGTGCTTGTGGGGTGCCAGGCTGTGTGAGGTTGGCAAGTACTGCTTGGGGCATATCCATTGAATTTTGCGGTGGTGGATTCAAGCCTTGACCGCCATTTGGACCAGTTTCCATTTGCCACGAAGTGCTCTGAGATGTTTGCGCCTGTCCCAAAGTTGTTCCACTTCGGCCAAAAACACTTGTAGGTGTTGGCATAGGTACAGATTGTCCTAAAATAGTTTTGGTAATACACGAGCGTTATCTAGAGAACTAATCATGCCCACAGAGCCGTACATATTTCAAGCTTGACAATTTCCTTACCAACAATGTTCGGCGGGGACAAGCTAACAGGAAGATTAGATGTGGACAACAAATCCGCTTTAAGCCTTTCAAAATCAATGTCATTCAACGTTATCGAGTCGTCTGGTGCAGCACTCATCAAGCCCGGTGCAGAAATTTGTTTCTGTTGTTCTCGTTTTTCTTGCTCCAACAAATCCTCCAAAAGCAAAGGCTGCTCCTATTTTTTAAATACGACATATTTTCTTTTTACATCAACTCGTCTACTTTAGCAGAACATATAACTTGAGGATTGTCAGTAAGCGAAAACAAAGCGGAAAATGATTCTAATTACTTTTTGAAAATTGCATTCAGATTAGTTCAGCTTTTCAAACAAGCACTGAGAAAATTACCTGGAGAAGAAGAGTTCTACGCTGATTCAAGTGTAAGTGAGGATTAGAATTAGAGGACATAGAAGGAGAAGCAAGTGAAGGTTGGATAGGCCGAATAGCGACCCCGACGCCTGAAATAGGATTCCTCAGTCCCCCACTCAGAGCCGATACAGGTGGAATATTGGGAATCACACCACAACCATTCCTATTCCCCATCTAGCTCACATACATAGCATGTTAAGCGAAAAAGATGAAGTTAAATGGAAGAAATAACAAAAAAGTGAAACTCTAAGCGCACCAACACCTTTCCAACAAAAATTGTTTCGAATATTTTACAACAAAATTTAATTATACACACAAAAATCATCAAAAGTTTTTACCTGTGGTCTTCCTGGATATGGAGGGGGAGGTCCAGGGTACGGAGGTGGTGGAACAGGAGGCTGAGTTGGACGCAAAAGTTGAGGCTCTCCCGGGTTGTGAATAAAATTTGAACTAGTCGGCGACATAATTGACACAGGCTGGCTACTCATTGCATCCGATGCCTTTGTAATACTGGAAGTCTTTGCAAGACCAGAGAAATCTGTGGACATTGTCTCCTTCTTGTTGTCCCTGAAACAGAATTTTTCATGATGATGTTTTGCTATTTCTCATTCTCATGTACTCATTGGTTCTAAATCAAACTTATAAACTTACTTATCAGATTCATCTTTCCTGTGGAGATCCTTGTCTTCCTTATCATCTTCCTCGAGGTCTAAATTATCCAATATATTGGTTTTCCCACCTCCAACCACATCATCCAGTTCAGAGTCGGCATATTCAAGAATGTTAAAGTCATCTCCCATTCCCAACAGCTCATCATCATCCATCCCGAGATCAGCCAGTTCAGACGACTCTCCTTCCACGCTTCTGTTGTTATGCTCCTGTTCCAGTTTTTCGAGTTCTTCTGTAACGTTATCAGGCAACTCTTGATGCTCTGAGGTCATTGCTGCAGACGAAACGGCTGGATTTGTGTCTGGAATTGGCACCATAGGTGATGGCTGATGAGTGGAATGAATGTGATGAGGAGATAACTGTGGTGAAGTTACAGCGGAAGAAAGTTGTTGCGTCGAGGTATTAAGCGGTCGCTCAAGTTGCTGAGCAAGCATGGGAGAGGTTGAGACTCCACCTACTTTGACATTTAAAAAAAATAACATTTATAAGCTGTCTACTACGTTTAAATATTTTTAAAAAACTGCTAATGAAAAACTCCGCTTACCTGGCATCCTTTGCTGCTGCACAACTAAGTGGTCATAAGGATCTAAGGAGTTTCGCAATGGAGGATTCCCAGAAAACTGGACGAAGCCAGGAGATCTCTGGGGAATAGCTTGATGAGATTGTACGAGTATGCCTCTTTGCTGATGATGTAATAAAATCCTCGCCCTGGGATCCATGTTCTGTAGTTCATATAAAATGCGGGTATTTCCTTAGTTAGTTACTTTCCAGGAATTCATTCAATTATTTAAACCACATGAAAACAATATGAAGATAACTCACATGAACAGGAGAAGGTGCACCTGGTGTTCCCAATCTGAAATCCCCCATAGGTCTCTGACCTGGATGAACCCCCAACTGTGAGATATTGGTAGGGACACGGACATGGGATGGCAGCAGGGGCTGACGAAACTCCCCAATTGTAATCCCTTTCCCAGGAGCATTTGGTCCACCTAATCTTATCTGATTATCAACTCCTTGAAGTTTAGTTGGATCTTCTGCAAGGACAAACATAATCAATTAGATTAAATAAGCTCTCTTTCTATTTACTGAAAAACACTACAACGATGAGTAGTATAGTCATACCGTGGGACCAAGGTGCCGGAGGACGGTTTGCTGAAGGCACTTCACCCGGACTTTGTGGCATTTGCTCCTGTTCCAATCTTTTGATCTGTTGCCGCTGTAGCAATTCCCGCAAATGCTGCTTTGCCTCTGGAGTTTGAGGAGATGGATTAGGTCTTGGCACGTTATCCTGTTCACCACTTTGAGGTACTGGACTATGACCAAACTGATCTAGCATGCTCTGTTTGTAAGGTTCGGACGGAGGGAGAGTATCTGTGTCAAAGGGTCGTGGAGTCAGTGGCGAATGTGGAATTCCTTCACTTTGTGGGGTAGGTGGATTACCATATATGTCATTTTGTAACGGAATCCCTTGTCGTGGTTGGTGTGTAAATGGAAGTCTAGCATAGAGTGGTACTCTGATATTCTGAGCATTAGGGGGAGCTTCAGGTCGACCTGTATATACACCTGAAGGAGAAGGTGGTGGCATTGCTATAATCATATTAGGTGGTCTTGGTCGACCCATTGGTAAATTTGGGAAGGATGGTCTCCCCATTGGTGACGGGGAGTGTGGACTTTGTAAAGGCTGCCTGACACCTTCTATTCCTGGACTTCCTGGAGGCATCATCCTCACCCCAACACTCATTCCTCCTGGACCCGGTGAGAAGGGCATAGGCGGAGTGCCAGCCATAACAGGACTCCCAGCCATCATGTCTTTATGCGGCTCCCCGGGCAATCGTTGTTCTGTCATAATCACAGGCTGTTGCTGTTGTTGCTGCATTTGCCGTTGTTGCTGCATCTGCTTCCATTGTCTCTCTTCCTGAGTTTCCACTCGAGCATTCTTCGACTGTCCAGTGGAAAGTTTCTCTTGGTCCTGAAGACAAGGAATTCGGAAAAACAAAAATTAGCTTAGACATCTTGCAAACGTATATCATCATATCATAATATGGATACAATAAACCCATATATAGAGTACATTACACGATCACAATTTATAAACCCTCTTCTAAAACAAGCAACTACATATTAGAAACTAGTACGCTAATTATTTTAGCTATATATATGAAAGCTCTCAAGAAAGCAATTTTTAAATACAACAAATTAATTTAAATTTTATCCAAGTATAATTTATATTTACATATTTCCTTTTGCGTGTATAGCTATATTACAATGCAGCCTTTTAATTACATCATGCCATGCTGTCCCGAAAAAACCAATGATGGTAATATCATGCTAGTTGAGCTTAAATACCCATTTACACTTTTAAAAAAATATAAAATATAGTCCTTGGAAATTCTCACTGATATTGTAGCGCTCTGTACATCATGCAATAACAAAAATGAATTTATATGTGTTTAGAATTTACACACTTACACATAAACCCATTCATGTATTTATCTACATAAGTATGTACTAACATATAGATGAGTCATGCTTGTCGCTTATCAATCATTTTTACCCGGTTTACACGTTATAAGCAAAAATGACAAAGCCGTACCCGTAAATGCACTCATATAAAACAATATTATACAATAATATGCTATATTTACATGCTTAGGGGTAGGTATATGAAGGATATTTCAAAGCTATATATTGAATTTTTTGCACTCGTTATATACAAAATTGAACAGGGTATAATATATGTAGAGGATTCTACAGGGGTTCAGAGTTTTGGGAATAGAATGATTTTAGATAATCAAAAGTTTTTTTTTGCGGAATCATATTATTTTGGAGCCACATATAATATGCACAAAAAAGTCATCATACTGGAAAGGTTAAATACACGCCTATAGGCAATAAATATTTCCCTCTAAATCTAAGGCTGGCTACAGAGAGAAGATACTATTTGCTTTTGTTTTTGACAAGACTTCCTCCATGGTCTTGTGTAAAAAATGCTCACCATAATCCCTGCAAAACTACAGCTCTCTTGACCAAGCCCAGGAAGAGAACGGGCAAGATCTGATGGTGGCAGAACTCTGATATGATGATGGTCTCCATACGAGTACTTGTGATGTGGAGGCGCGTCTTTTTCGCCATATGGCATAGTTTTTGATAATTGGAGGTGTGGAGGAATATGGCTTGTCGGAGACTGACTACAAGCTAGCGGAATACGTGAAAAGGACTGAACACAAGGGGGCACCTCCACTGAAAACGAGGAGGAGGATGAGTAACATGGGCCATCAGAGGGCCCCAGCATGTCACCATGACTGCATGGCGATCGCCCACAAGAGCCCACTGAGTCTAAATCCATCTCAGTTTTTATGATTGTCGAGCCTAGAATGCTCGAGGGAGCACTCCCTCCTTTCAAATGAGGTTCACATTCTGGCGAGTGACCATCTTTCATGCTTGGAACACCATCACCTCTGTTTTCTTTCGGCATCTAGTGGAGAGTAGTAGGCATATCAAATATACATACACACATTTTTTTCTGCAGATAGCAAAATTCTTCTCCTTCTAGTTTAAAAAAATTTCTACATTATTAAGCTAGTCTACTACATACAACAATTTTACAACACCGCCACCTCTTTAAAAATTCTGGCTAATGAGTTATATATACTATCATTGCTTGCACTTTTCTCCTCTACTAGGTTAAATAGTTTTCCACTTGTCGTGAGAGAACCTTTCTGTAACCCTGATTTACTCCGAGATAACTCATGTTCAAGGACTCTTACCTGTTGCGCTTTCTGCATTCGACTAGCAGCACGATTCTCTCGGGCTCGTTGAAGATATGGAGACTTCTTTTCAGTGGACAAGCTTCTCCATATTTTCGAAATCTGTTTAGCTCGTTCATTCCAATCTGGTGAAAATATAAAAACAAAATGATTATGCAACTTTGTTCAATTTGCAAAAATAATACAAGAACAAGTCAGGCGTTAATATAAAAACGTACTAGCGTAGTCCCGTTTCAGCTCCGGGTGATTGATGTTGGCATAAAGCACACATGAAATGGTAGCATTTGGCCCAAGGGCTTCGTCTGCTTCCCATTTTAACATACTTCTTTGGTTATAGCTACTAGGTTGATCAGTATCCACTTCTGCTTGCGCAGGCCAAGGGCTAGGTGGTTCAGAGAAACCGGGACTGAACTGAGGACTACTGTAAGAAGACAATGATGTAAGCGTAAAAGGTTAAATCCAAATGAAAATTCTTACAATAACTCATCTTAAATGACAAGTCAACTTACTTGCTGTACTCCGAGGGGTATGGAGAAGGCGGTGGGAAATTGACAGGGGAAGCTAGGCTTTGTTGTAAAGGAGTTGCCCGAGGAAGCCCTGGACTTGCTTGTACTAAAAAATTCATTGACAGTTGGTTAACATACTAGTTAAGTTTTCATGCATTCGGCTATTACATTTATTTTGTATAAAAATTTACCAGGCCCGGTTGTTGTAATATTCGAAGGCATTGCTGACGTTGGACTAGACGCAGCAATAGAAGTTGGCATTGGATTTGAATTGACTCGAGAAGAAGGACCAACTACAAATTAATTTAGCACGTTTATCATACAGGTTTGAGCTTTGAAATTATCAAGACGTTGTAAATGGAAAGATCAATTACCTGGTGGAACATTGTTGACTGAAGAAAACAAGGTATCCTGGGACTCTTCAATAAGCACTCCTTTGAAAATATCTTCGACGTCTTTTGAATTCATGCTTGGTAACCCAGGATCTATATTGTCCAGTCCATATTGTGACGTTAGGATGTCACTAAACTCATCTTTTGGATTGACATCTTGTGATGTTTGGTCCAGTGAAAAGTCATTGCTATCCTCACCACCTGTGTAAATTCATGGTGTTGATAGGGCGCATTAACTTATGCCCGAAACCGTTTTCGAGTTTTACATTTCACGAGGAAATTAATTTAGGATTCTAGAATTACTTTTACCTCGGAAATCAGCCAGACTTCCTTCAACTTTGATGTCGTCTCCTTCATTCATGATATTGTTCATGAAATCATTGTCTAAGAGATCTCCGCTAAGAATGTCCTGCAGGGCAATTTCCCCATCATCGTCTTCCACGAGCTGCAAAAAAGTTTGAATTTAGTAAAAACATTGAAATTCTACTCTGTAGGGTCAACAAAAACAACACATACATTTGGTTGTAGTTTCCTGACTTCCTTGGAAACTTCTGCTGCGACTCCGTGTATAGTCGGCGGCTCAGGAATTTGTCGATTGTCGTATCTGATCTTTTCTGGCGACTTTTGTTTCGCCTTGATTGCTTCAATTTCTTTAATTTCCTCCTATTTAAAATATAATATCAAGCATACCGAAAAACAGACACACAAAATATTGATACTCTTCTGGATGCTAAATGTTAATCTTCTATTACCTTGGATAGTTTAATAACATTTTCATTCTTGATTGATGTCGTGGTTTCTTCGAGCTCTTCAATGCCTACTAAATCAGTCTCTTTTGAACTTGGTTCGAGTAAAGTTTTTCCAAAAAAGGCCTCCTAAAGACATAAACAAGGAAGGGGTAAATGACACTGGTTTTACAAATTCAAATTTACAATAGTTGTGCTTATTAAAAAGGATTCTTAGCAAACCTGGAGATACACGGGAAAATTTTCTACCAACTTATTTTTTATTTTTCTCCTTTGAGCTTTTCTTTTTGGTTTGTCTCCTGTCTCTCCGACGAGTGAATCTAGGCTCATGTCATCGTCGTCCTTAAACCTTGGTCCCCTAAGTCTAACTATGAAGCCGCCTATTCCTAATTTTTGAAGGCTCCTCTGTCTCTTTTTAGCCTCTTTGTCTGTAAAAGTTAAAATATGAATATCAAACATTTTTTACTCTACATCAAACGTACCTCGTACCGTAACGCTCGTAAAGACTTGATTTATACCTTTTTCGTTAGCGTCATCAGTTTTATCGTCTTTTACAGCCTTGTCATCCGCTGAAAATATGCAAGAATTTGTTAGCAAGATGCTTTAAAAACACTTTTAATTTCTTTTAAAAAAGTGTAATGGCAAGTTATCCTACCTCCGCCAGATACAACCGACTCAATCGCTGCCAAAATACCAGCCTCCATGTCGGCAATATTTGGCATCTTTTTCCTCTTCTTTCTCGGATATTCCATACTTAATGATTTGATATGAGACATTCCTGCATCAGATAGACACACGCCGTCCACAAGAAATTGTGACGTGCTCTTCAAGAGATCTATAATATTTAATACAAAATTTAAATGTCACTGTCCAGCATATAAACTTTACCCATGGGTCATTCCTCATGATCATTTCTACCTGGTGATTTTGGAGGGATTTCTAATTTGGTAACAATAGGAGGAGGAGGTGGTCGTAAATGTGCAGGTAAAACATCGCTTGGTCGACATAACACACAGCTGTAATTGTCATCCGAGCATTTCTCTGCGTCATCATCATCCTTAATGGAATCGCAGTTTGCATGAATCCATCTAAAATGTCAAATAAAAAATTAGTCCACTTATGGATAAATTTTTGCTAAATAATTAAATGATGATCTGTTCTCACCTATCACACTTAGAACACTTGATTATCAGCTCTCCCTCAGCATAGTCTAATCTGCACACTGGACACGTTGAAAAAGAAGCACAAGGACCGCAAGTTGTGTAGTTATTATGCCATATACTATTCTTCCCAGGATCGTTAGATCCACAATATTGACATACCACGCACCTGAAAAGCGGTAAAAATCCAGATGAATTCATCAAATGCCACGTCAATAGATAACCAACAGATTTTGAAAAATTATTCATACCATTTGCACTTCCAAGTGCCGTGGGGCACACTATCTAACGGAGGATCCATACAATAAATATGAAAAGACACATCGCATTCATCACATAGTATTAATCTAGCTTCATCATTCCGCTGACCGCACCCTTCACAAACTGTACAATCCAGACATCTCCATCCTTTCGTAAGAATAACTCGGTTAACCTGTTTCAAAATCAAATAATCCAACATGTAAAACTATTCTTCACTCTCTCCTTTCCAATCGGAAATAACTTCACAGCAAAATCATTCTTACCTTAACATTAACACAATATGGGTGGTAACATTGACCACACTGAGCACAAGCAATAAGTCGACCCTCTAGATCATTGCCATAAGCTCCACACATCACACAAACATCTTGTTGCAAAACAAAATCGTCACGGGCTGAACACAATATCATACGGTTTTCCACTCCCACTGGCTCTCCCTCCCCCTCCTTAGGAAATGAGTCGGTTGACGTTCGCTATTCAACAAAAAATCATCATATCCATCATCTTGAAATCATTTTCGCAATCCTAAACAAAACTGCCAACAGTAACTGTTGAAAACAACTTACATGCACTCGTCCAGTGCCAAACACTCGAAGCTTTGGTTTTGGTCCTCGTTTCTTGACAAAATCTGTCACTTTATGCCGTCTATTATTATTTGTACTATACTGGCCAACTCGTTCCACCCCTTTACCACGACCAGGTCCAAGGGGTTTCCGTTTGTGTAGCTTAGCTTCATAATTTAATAACTTATTTTCCTTTGGTGTGTGGTGGTGATGATGGGGCTGATGATGCTTCTCGTCATTCAGTAGGTTACTCTATGGAAATTCAAACAAATTATAAAAATCGATGTTGCTCGTTTCAAAACTTGCACCGACAATCATCCCACTTAAATTCTAATCAAGCTTAAAACCATTTTCTAGGCATAACTCAACAATTTGCTGTTTGTCTTACAAATTTTGAGTAAGTCATCGTACTAAACTCTTTCGATTCAAACTTTCATATGCGTCTTTTGGGTTGGATTACTAGGTATATAAGGTAACACTGGGTACAGGCAACGCTTGTTGCCCACTGCCCTGCAACTTTTTTGCTGATTTTTCCGTGTGTATGCAAAAACTATGCTCTCTTAAACTGCGTGGAGTGCATCCTCCAAAGGCACACTTTAAATGAAGACGAACACCTAGCACAATGTTCCCTGACCAGTGACCAGCCAGTGGACCATTCGCAAAAATATTGCGAGTGGAAAGGTGAGTCCAAGAGTACACGTAATTGATGTCACACAGACAACACCCCATTCATTCAATGACAATGGATGACATCATTAAGCTATTCAACCAAGGCAACAGGCAATTGTTTTATTATGTTACGACTTTCCAAGAACTCATTCATTTAACTACATTCATTTATTAAGTATAATTTCTTTTTTAAAGTTTCCGATGTAAATTAATGAGATATATTAAATTTGCGATCTATTGTTTGTGTATTCCGAATTATACATTCAACATTTGTTTTATTGGTTTCCTTTGACAAAGCAAACAAAAGGTAGAAAGTTAAGAAAGAGTAGAAAGCTGACGTGTCAATGTTGAAATATTTCCCATACGGTTGAGGATATTTTAACGTAAAAAATTAGCATCAATTTTATTTTATTTCATTTTATACTGAAAGATTTTTAAATTAGCAAATAAGTAGACAAAAAAAGAAAAACTGCCACGTTCACCGCTAGTAGGAGATTTAGTCGACATCTGGTCGTCGTCGTGAGTTTGGGAGAAACATTCAACACTGATAACCGATTGAAGGTTCGACATTTAAGTATATGTTTTATTAAACAGTTTATCACCGGTCGGTTAGTTTTTAATTGCCGATAGAGTTCCTTCGACTGTTGAACTGCTGGGCCATTAATTGGTGCTTGGGTATTAGTTATTTAGTAGTCGTTAGCATTCAATGCTAAGCACACAACATAACCATAACGTAATTGTCAATGGTTGACTGACTGACAAAAACTAACAAGTAGTAAACGATTTATTCGAAATTGACAGGAATCCCCCACCGAACAATTAACTATGTATAATGTACAAACAGTGTCAAGAATGTTGAATGTATACATCAACAGTTGACGTACTCACAAAGTCAAATTAAGTCGAATCTTGGCAATGGACAGACTTCAGATGTTAGAGTAGAAAGTTGGCCATTCAAGACTGACGATGCATTAGATTAATTGATTAAAATTGGCCGAACGCCGAATGATTTTAAAAGTCCAATGGTAATTTGGGGTTTATAGTTATAAATGCAACCGTGATATGTTCAATATACTTTAGTATTGACTTTATCAATCATAACTTTTATATTGTCCATAATCGTACTCTGTTTTAGTGGCAATATCATCGCTAATCATTGTGGCATTATGGCAAAAGATGAATGACGTATTCGTCATTGTTCTTCGTAGCTGATATAATTAATGTGATTTTCTCATAAATCATGAGTTAAAAGCAGTACATTATTTCATTATCTATCAATCGCGTTGCTTTTTAACCGTGGTAACCAACAGAGGTATATTGTCTGTTTTCGATGACTGACCACTGCTGGAAAATATATTTATCTGACTCTAATCATCGACGTATAATAAAGTACCTTCAACCTTATGTTGAGCAAGAGCAAATGTGTTAACTTTTAGACTAATGAGGACACACGTTATTTGTTAGTCATGTCTATCCTATTTTCAATTCTTTAAAAATTTCAAACCGGTCACCGGTAGTTAGTAGAAGACTTGCCGGTCAGTGGTTTTTCAGTCAGATATTAAAACGTTTATGATGATTATTTCCAGTGAATATGTATACAGACGTTAGACCTATCTGGTCAATGGGGGGGTGAAAGATATTTGGCTGAAAATCTCTACTCAGGTGCACTTTAATATGAGTAAAAATAATCCGATGAAAACTTTTCCATTTCTGCCCCCAAGTGCGTATTATTTTAAACGTGGTGCGATTGTGAAAAAGTGTGGGATTTCCTTAATATGCAAAAAAATATATTCACTAACCTTTTCAGACCAAACTACATCACTGCTGTTTTCAGTACTCATAAGGGATTCGTCTTCTGGCGAAAACAAGGAGTCTTGGGAGGAATTGTTGTTATTTATAACCGAATTATCATCTGAACCTAGCTCATCGGAAGTACGTTTTGAGGAAGATATAATACGAGGAGCTCCGCCTGGGTTGGCAGTGTTGTGACCACTATGCGGATTTTTACATTTCACGCAGACGTACTCGTACTCAGGGTGCATATCTTTTCGTTGCTGATACGTTGATAAATCTGCTGCCGGGTCACATGTCCCATGTACGTACCTAGGTTTGTAAGAAACGTGAGCGTTTTAACTTAAAGTTAATTGTCATAGTAGTGCTGCCCGTTAGGTTTAATTTGTGTTTTCTCACTTTTTGCAGATGTGACACTGTAGCATAAGCTTCTGAGCCACATGGCGGTACGCCTTTCCACACATTGGACAAGCCAAACCTTTATTCCTTTGTTGATAACAAGAGTCGCATACGGAAAAATTCGCATGCCACCTCGAAGACGGTCCGGATCCAGGAGTGCGGGCACCACAATCAGTACACATCCGACAATGCTAAATAACAAAAAAGTATGACTTTTAGTTTATCTTCTGCTTGACTAAGGACCGACAGTTGCTTTGAGGTAGTGGAACTTTAAACAGCATATAAAATACCTTGCATTTCCAACTATGCTTAGGAAGTGATGATAACGCAGGTCTCAAACAAAATATATGATAGGATTTGTCACAGGTGTCACACGAAAGTTGCTTGCTTTCATCTCCTGGTTGTCTGCAGGCTTGACACATCTTGCATGCAGTACAATGCCAGCCAGCTCTGATACCTGCAAACCACATGTAAAAAAAACATAAACCATGTAGTTAGGGCTTCACTGGAGTTGTGATCGTTCACAGCCGGGATTTGAAAATCAGCGTTCGTACCGGGATTACAATTAAGAGCCATGCAGGTGCTGTGGTAATGATGACCGCACGAAGTACACATTAACAATGAAGAAATGTCTCCAGGAGAATCACAAACAGTACAATTCGCTTTATCTCCTACTAAGGATACTGCTAAATCTAAATGCGATGAACATAACACAGTTTTTGAGGAAGGGTCTTGAAATGCACCGCTGATGGCTGCACACGGGAAATGAAATATGGCTCTGCAAAGAGAAGCTTTGCAGATGACACCGGCTCCCGAATTTCCACAGTGTAAACATCGTTGGCTCAAAGAACGGATCAATTCCATTTCTAAATTTGCAAGTGAGCCGTCTTCTTTTTGCGTGACGCCGTCGCACCAGTTAGCACAACCATGATGTACGTAAAAGTACCCTTTTGAAAATTAATGGCCAGATTTGAAACTCGCTTTTTATCGAAAAGAGGAAATGTTGAGTTTTAAATTGAAAATGTAATAATAGAAAATTTACCAGACGTGGAGTCAAACACACTGCTAAACTCCGGGTCTTCGGAATAACCGCAAACTTCGTCAACTGGCTCGTTCATGCTTTCCAAGCTGCTCTGAGATATTAATCTCCTGTAAGTTGAAACAAAAGATTTATTTCACCGATCACATGGATTTTTTGAAAACTTCGAGATGACTCGAAATTGATAATTCGTGCACAGTCACAATCTTGTTTTATTCCCATACTTCATTTTTCCAGATCCTTTCTGCCGCCTACAGGAAAATCCAGGTTTATTTGCCTTCTCATTGTTAACATCCTTCTCTGTCTTTGTCTTAACTGTAAGCCCGGCGGAAACAGCAACTGGGTCGAAGCTCTCAGGAATCTCAATTCGAAGTAAATCTCCTTGTCCTAACATGCTTCTTTCTCCCAAATTACAAAATGCACAAACTTTACCAGGCCTACACATAAACAACAACAAAGCACAGATGTAACATTATCTTAATAATAAATCAGGATTCAATGATAATTGACAGAATATCCATGTTGACTGGAGGTGTGTACCATTGTTCTGGCAGTAACGAGATATCCTCATGTAGCTTTTCTAAAGATGAAGCAACACTGCTCGTGTCCGACTCAGCAGCGTCATCCCCACCCCTTGGAGGAGATTCATGGCTTATTGCACTCAACTCCCCGATATAACTAACTGCCAAGTTGGTCCCGCCAGCGGATAGTAACACATCATTCTTCTTTCTGCCTTGTATCCCTCGATTTAAAGAAGGGCCAGGCAATCCTCTGCAGTAATTTATAACAGTAGGCGTGGAGTGAAAATGTAAGCTTGATTATGGAAGTCTGTGTGACCTTAAAAATCGAATTTTACTTACGCATACAAGTTTTTCGGTTTATGATTCATCCCGAGTTTGTGTACTTTTCCTAGACTAACTGTGTCTTTCCGGGGTCTGCCAGGTCCCCTTTTAACGTAAGCAGGTTTCCCACTACCTGGTTGATGTGGAGGATGTAGCACGGTTAGAAGCTCATTTGACCCAACTACCCCAGAACCGGGGTCGATGGATTCCTCCTGTGCAGTGATTCCCATTGAAATGATGATTTCTAGCAAATCTAGAATCTAAGGTTGTGTCTACTCATTGTAGGTTTTGTGAGTTTTGAAGAGTAACTGCTAGATTGACTGATCAGCCAATCAAAGCTATCTTAACACGAATACAATTTACCAGTTTTCCAGCAAGTGCATTTTTCTCCCTTTGGAATCAATTATAATATGCAGGAAATAATGGTAAACTTGTATTTATTATTACAAATACACTAGTGTAAATAATCTGTAATCTGTTTTTGTGTACTCTGCTATATGGAAAGAGTACCATGTATACACTCTAGTGGGATATCTGAGAAGGGTTAAACTTTGCTAGGGATGAACATTGAGCATAGGGATGAAGGAAGATTGGAGGTATCACAGTAAGTTAGGGTGCTACAGCTTGTGGATTAGTTGCTAGTAAAAGTAACCTCCTTCATCTGAAATCCCCTTTCCTCAATGTCCATTCAGGTTGGCTGTCAGTAAAGGCATTTGTGGGAATTTTTGGAAGATGCGTCTCAGTTCTTTTATATTCGAGTAAGATGACGCTTTACAGAATACTCGAGCTTCTTGTGGTCTCCCTAAAAGCAGCCAACAACTCTCACAAACACTATATTCCCTGGATGACCAATCCGGTCAATGGGTTAAAACTAACTCAGCCAGTTAGACGCTGGGACCTTGAAAACTCTCTGGGTAAAGGTGTGTCCATTGTTGCCAGAGGTGAGCTGAAATCATCGCAAAACCTCTAAAATTCTAACAAGGTTCTACACATCTATGTTTTTCTACCCATCTATGCTTTTCCCTTAGAAAACAACCAAGTTTTTAATGATTTAAAAAAAGGTACGCCTCCAGCTAATAATATGCGTTAAATATATCCCTTTTAACTTCAAATGCAGGTGAATTCAAGATGTTTCCTGAATATATCTGATAATCTTAATATTTCATTCCTTTGCAACTGAGTTAACAAGAACTATCCTGTGTTTTCTTATCATCCTTCCTGAAGAGATAAGAGGAAACGTTATACGTTAGGTATTATATTCAAATTAGCTCATGATGACTGATATCCACAAAACGTTGAGTTTTTCTCCTATTATTCACGAAATGCATGTAAAACTATTACAACTCCTATCAATTTGCGTATGAAAGAACTACTTAAATATTGCCTGTGTAGAGTCTCTCAAACAGAATTCAATACGCACCTTTACCCTCCACAATATTTTTCAGCTGAAAAGTAAACAGGGCAGCAGTGTTTGTGATCGCGGTCGCTAAGGAAAACTCATTTTGGAACCAATAATAATAATATTGGAGTTTATCAGCATAGCAGGGATTAAAATTGAACCTTTTCTTGGATCAATGTGCATATTATCAAGTTACCCTCATTATCGTCCAGGTCGTCGTTGATAAAAATTTAGTTTAGGGAAAACTATTTAGGAAAAGGAATATTATATACGCTGTGGGAATGAGGAGAAAAGAAATAAAAATAAAAAACCGTCAGTTGCTACACTCTCTGGTTTAACAAACTATAAAATGCTAGTTATGTTGTGATAATGACACTCGAACATTAGTCACAGTGACGATGCTCTCTTTCTTCCTGTGTTTTGATGTACTCAGGGTTGATATTTACATGACTATGATGATGGTGGACGTGTTCTTACACAGTTACACAGCACAAAGAGAGAATGATGATAAACCTTGAATTTGACGTTAAAAAACGTGTAGCTTCAATTAATTGAATCTGCATTGTATTACTTGTGTTGACTTTAAAAAAATTGTGAATACATTGATAAATATGGGCGAGGATGATAATTAAATCATTTTGTTTATGATTGGGTTTCTCACCTCTTTATTTCGATAACAGAGATGACATCTCATCATTTATATTATTCTTTTTTAGCATTCTCATTCTGTGATTTTCCTCCTCGTTAAAGTTTGAAAATCAGATTTATATATATATTTTTATATACGTTTGGAACATTGATAGTTAATCACAACACGGCGGCACACTCTGTAATATTGTAATACTCGCATCAAAAACAGCTTTTCCCTTCTCTAAATAATGTTTCTCTCTTCTTTTTTTCGAAAATACATTGTGATCTCGTACAATCTATTGTATTGTGATGATGCATCATACTACTTGCACTCATTGTCAATATATAGGTAATATTATTTTGTAACATGTATTTTTATAAATATATATATATTGGAGTAGTATTTGATGGTTTAAAGAAATATAAAAATGCTAAATTGTTACTCGTATTAATGGAGGCAATGTACTGACGTCTTGGAAAAAAATTGCGCGTCGACGTTACACACAATGAAAATTGTCACTGTAAATCGCTAACATATGACATTAACACATTAATAAGAATTTTTCTTAAAAGAGAATCACTTAACTCCCGTGGTAGAGTTTTTTTGACACGGGTTTTTTCATATTTTTTATGGTTATTTAAGAGACTTGATGAAATCAGTTGTTAGATGGTCTCCAACGTGGTATAATTACATATTTTTTCTAATCCATACGTTCGATAGGTTACAATATACGTCATTCCTGGATTTCTTCCTAAAACTCTGAATGAGCTGTTTCGAATTCTTCTATTTTCGTATAATATGTATTTATATATATATATATATATATGTAATATTCTCTGTGTGTAGATGTGTGACTTATTAAAAACGTTTGCACAATAATATGTATCCGTTTCAGCATTTTATGGTCCAGTATTGCTGATACTACATATTAATTATAAGTGGAACGAAAGCATCTGTTTGATGACCAAAGCAGAATTTGAAAATTGATTTTTACCAAAATTACTAATCCCTTTCACTATGACTATTTATGCTTTAGGTAACGAAAATGAGGCGATATAACCACAGCAGTATTAAGGTGTCGAGCCGTGCATGAGTTTTGTGCTCATGTGCGAAACGTCTATGAGTGAAGTCAGGAAGCGCTAACCCTTTGTTAAGGTTTGTAATTCGTCGGTAATAATTCTAGCGTTAGTATGTGAATGTCATAAACTAGTTAACGCGTGGCGTAAATATTTAGATAACTATACACTAGATAAAGAATAATACACTAGTCCGGCATTTCAATTGAAACTATGGGCACAACAGGTTTTGAATTTATCTTAGAAACTACTATTGCATGAGTTGATTTACTCGAGGTTTGAAAATCTGAACCTCTCCCGTCTACTCTGTCTCGGCCGCCACTGTCTTCATCGTCTTGTACGCTGTAGGAAATATTGCAGTACTCTTGAAAACAAGGACACACGTCTAGCAAAAAGTGGCAAAAATTTTTGCGGATCCCGAACCACCCTAGACAGAAAGTTTGAAAATGGAATTTATCAAAATTGTAGCAGTACAGTCACAGACCAAAGTAGCTAAATATTATGCAGATTTAATCCGACTTACATTTGTTACTTCGTTTATTGCTGAATGATGTGAGTATCAGCTGAATATAAGTTAAACAGAGCGGAGACACAGCCGCCATATAACTGATATTCATATTCTGATCTAGTTTATTCGTTAGTAATACCTGTAAAAAATATTTTTAATCATTCAGTCATACAGTAGGTAGCGTAAGAGGAAGTTCAACACGTGGAAACATATTTTGCAATTACCTGAAAAATAAGTATGGGTATCACAAGAAAAGTGTACCCGATCGCAGAGCTTGTTGAGCTACGTCGTTGCTCAGGGTTAACTTCGGGGGCACGAAAAATAATACCGGCAAAAATTATACTGTACAGTACTCCTACTAGGGAGACGCACAACAGGATCCACAATGGCACAAAAACAACTTCCCAGTCCCACAAAATAAAGTTGTCGAGACGTAGGGCAAGAAAAATAAACTGGAGAATGTTGACTGAGCAGAAAAGCTCCAGCTGCATGGGAAAAACAAAAGTTAATGCGAGCTTAGTAATTAAGTTTAGTTCCAGAAATGAAATGAAGCCTCTATACTCTTACGTCAAATGATCTGTCGTTTTTCACCGCCCAAATACATATTGCTATCGAAATTATGGATATGAAAATCAACGGTATGAAAACAAGAATCCAAAAATGACGTTGTGATTCGAGATTATCACAGACCAACAATTCAAACATGAGTAAAAGAAGGTGTAGGGCGAGGGTCATCATCATCGCTTTGTACTGTATATAAGCTTCTCCCTCCATCCTAGTAAATTGATAGAACATAGATTTTTTTTTAAATTGAATCTAATTTTAAGAACCCGGCCAAGTTTTGATGACCTTACCTGTAATGCGGATGCCTCCACCATACAATACTTCCCACCACAGCACCCAGTACAACCATAAATTTCCACAGCCATATTGGTGTAAATACAGCCCAATAGCTCCACGTTATCGTTTCATCTTGTCGAAGTGCGATTAATATCGTGAAGACGAAAAGACAGGAGTATACTACAAATTTGCTGCAATCCAAAGAACACAAATTTGTCATTATAACCACCTCCCTCACTCTCTCCACCCTGCGACTTGTGTTTTCTGTTCGTCGTTCGACGTGTCGTTACCTAGGATTAAAGTCTTGAGAGATTCGTTCCACATTCATTCTGCATTTGGAGTGAATGGAATTTCTGGAAGTAAAAGAAAGACAATTCCAAAACAATTAAGCTTTAAATTCCCTCTTCCGTTTATTCTTTTCAATTGCGCATAACACTCTCGACTTTATGATTGTACAAAATAAACACTCACTTGAAGGTTAGTCCATCGTACGTTAACCTTTGTCTTCATTAGATTTTAAGTGTAGAATAAGACAGTCTGTAAACGCTGTCTTGTATTACGGAAATTTAACTGACACAAGTCTCGTATTGCACATTTGTCACAGCAGTCTCAACTGGAAAGTAACTAGGCAAACACTGTTGTAATGCTACGAAGCGTTGTCATTATTGCAGTATTATTATCGGTTGAATTTATCTGTTACACGAAAGAAAAAAGGAGCGAATTAGTTAAATAATGATTACATGTATATAGCAAGTCCAGCTATATGTATGTAGCAAAAGTAACCTCAAACCGGAAATAGACACCCTCTATCCTTACATGTACTCTATCTCTGATAGCTTCTACACATTTTTATTCATCATTATTGCGTTTTCTACTGTCATCCCAAATGAATACTTGTCAAATTTCCACTGAATTCGCATTCATAAAGAACGGAAGTACATTTGTAAATAGACTTTTTAATCATATATATTATTGTATTTTTCAAGACGGAAAGTAGATCAACTAAAAATGATTACGTAGTTCCCCAATAAAAATCTTTCCATTTCCAAGTTTCCAAAATACCAACATTCTAGTTAACTTAACCACTCAGAAATAAGGACAAAAACATATATAATCATACAAACTTACTTACTTTTAAAACGTTTCCAGAAAGCTTCTTTACATGCTCTACTTATGACTTTGCCTCTTTGGAAACTAAAATCCCACTACTATAAAACTGGTTGTATGTCTTCAATATTCTCCATGGTAAGGAGTAATGATTCACTTTTAAAATCCTGGTTTTTATTAAATTCTAACCGTGTGCTGCCACTAAAGTTTATGCATTTTTTTGCTATTTTTATCGTTTAAAGGTAAACTTTTTTTGTGTGTGAAACAGCATATTTTCTTTTTCCACAGATGACACACTGGTTGGTGGTATCTAGTCTAGTATACATAGAGTAATTATATACGGCAGTAAAAAATGACTTGTGTGTTTTGGGAATGAGTGTTCACTCTGGTACTGTACTTTCCCCTTTTTCCTTCAACCCAACGCAATATACACAAAAAACTCAAGTGTAAAAAAGGAATGCATAAGTCAAGTAGAAATCGTAAACCTTCGACCTGTTTCACGCTAAAATGTGGCACACACCAAGTTTCCTTATGTTATATAATTCTTCAATCCCAATCACCTTTCTTTCGTGAGTTCCTTAGGAGAATTCTCATCCACCCGATGTACAGACATACTATAAGACTGTCTATATTTTCTTGTACATGAAGAAAAAGAAAACACTGGGATGCATCGAGTTGGAGACAAAATGCTTCAACAAAAGTGCATTTCTGCTTCATTCATCTGAAGATTTATATGTTGTTGCTTTTCAGCATTTTCTTCCATTAAGACACCCCTGTGTTGCTCATGTATCACCTTTGATTCACATTTTATGCACATTGATCCATTTCCAGAGATGCGAGGAAAAGAAAGTGGAAGAGAAGGGACTTTAGAATTTCTTTGAAGGTTTTTGATGAAAAATTGATTAAATAAAATAAAGAAGGGAAAATATTTGAAAAGGAAATAGCGGTCTTCATGAATACTTGAAATGGGCAAATGGGTGAACTTTACAAAGTCAATGGAAATATTTATTTTGAGCTAAGTTCTTCATGTATGATGGAATAGTATGGATGTGGAATGATTTTCTCTCAGACAAGGACTATGAGTATGTGTCTTTTTACTTTTTACTTGGGCAGATATTCGAGCCTAGTTTAGCATCTGTGTGTCTGGCGCAAAGGAAAAGGCATCTGGAATTTGAAACATTTTTTTCTGTCATTTTATTTTATGTAAATCCCCACAAGTGGCCATCCACACATGACATACGTTATAATCGCTGATTATGAAAGTGAATTATGTATGGCAAATGTTCGCAGGATCTAAGACTAAATGTATGACGACAAGGTTCTCAGTTGGAAAGTTGCAAGGAAGTTATTGCATAGAAAAATTGAAGGGGTGGATAAGTTAAAATATGAGTAGTCAACAAATACTTGAAATTAGTAAATTATGTCAGTATATTGAAAGGCTTCTTGGAGACTCTTAACATCCATTTAAGAGGAGAGTACGAGAAAATTTTATATCCAATTAGAAATTAATTGACTTGATTGGCAGCGACTTGGATGCACTAAACGTATCCCAATAATCGCAATCGACAACAACACATAAACCTGTAATAGATTACATTAGGCATGTTATTCTCAGGTTAACCATTAAAATCCCAGCTACGTTACATTGACGTAGTCCAAGGAACGATTCACCAATCCCAGATACGTCAGTGCCATGTAGTAACTTAAAAATGTTCATGTGCCCAGATACGTTAATGTCATGTAGCATATAATTTCAGGTTCGAAACCCAACTACGTGACATACATGGGTCGGAATATTAAATTGTGTTTTAAATCCACTAATGGTTTATAGACATTTATAGTAACAAAAATGGGGACCAAGTCAAAATTCATACTGGAAGCTCTCGTATATAAAATATTAAGCATGTTTATTCGTTCAAATTTTTCATAACCATAATTTTAACTATGTCGATCCATAACAGAAGTACAAATGTTAGAAAAAATGTGGATTATTTTATGCACCAAGCGGAGCGTCTTGTGTTGAGGTATGTTTTATGTGTCAGAGTGCATGTAGTGCATGTCTCATCGATCACCGTTTCAATTCTTAGGCTCGTGTCTTGACCCAAAATAAAATCATGCTCAAGGATTCAGATTCAGAGTAGCTTGTACTTAACGACGAAGAGACCTTTGACCCCAGCCAACAATTGATAATAGTTTTCAGTGTGTCTCCCCTACAAGCGTTATTTAGGTGTATCACATGCTATTGGTTGCCGCATAATCTCCGATTTGAAAACTACGTGACCTTTGACCACAGCTAAAAACTTTTAGCAGTTTTAAAAAGCTACTCTAATATAGCTTCACTTTGATTTATAACATTGTCCTGCTATATATTTTTGTGGAAACCCAATTTCAAATTTAAAACTACATGACTTTTGACCCCAGTTAAGACCTGTTTGCAGTTTTGAGTAATTCTCTGTATTAGGTTCATTTCAACGTCGCCTACCACGGCTTCCCTATTTTAAAACCGATTTTGAATTTAAATATTTTGTGATGTTTACCCAGTTTACTAATTTGATAACTCAATAAGGCCCGATTGTGCTCCTACAACGTAGACGTTCAATGAAAGTGAAAAGTTCATAGCCTTCGGTGAAAGTGATTTTTGGATGGCTGTAATGAAGCCGTATAGTATATATAGTCTTTGTATAGCAGAATTGTCTAAAAATTGTTTATTTGGTTAGGTTAGAGAATCAGGTAAGGGTGAAACCTTTGGAAAATTTGGGCCGTTATGGTGGACCTTAACCTCGTACCGATACCGATATTATTAAACAGCTATTACTCAATAATCATTTATAAAACACGAGAAGACTTCAGTAAAATTGTAATGCATGTTTGTCATTTTGTTAAAATTATTCGTAGTAACAGTTATTTTAGCATTTTATCTACCACAATCAGTTGTTTAAAAATCTTAAAACCACAATTTAAAACGTGGGCAGTGGGGTTTGCTCGGCGTTCAATTATATTGGGCTCTGTGAGTATAATTCGCAAGTACATATACGGGTAATGGTGTATTGCGTACCACGGGTAACATGGGCAATGGTATATTGCGTACTATGGGTAACATGGGCAAATTTAAGGTACTGATAAGCACTTAATTCAAGATCCAAAAGGTTAACGATCGATTTCTTCGGTGTCGTTTTTCGGAGGAGTTTTTCTGTTGGGTTTTGATCAAGTAAAATAAATTAAAAAATACCGTAATTACGAGGTTTGACGTTGACATGATAAAATTCTCATTTACCTTCATTTTCAAAAGGGCATCGAAATGTCCTGCGGACAAAAAGGTAGATTCTGCGGAAAAAGGTACGTTTTGCGGACGAATTAAATTTTTTT
>JAHZNA010005413.1:0-16315 GCA_027743935.1 Sinodicranocentrus sp. ZH6 | reverse complement strand
AACATGCGTATTCTTTTAGCCCTATCCTCCAATGCTTCATTTTGCCCCTCGCTTGAGCCTGGAATCTCCAGTTAGGGTGCCCATTTGGGGTTTTAACGTAACGTAACGTAATTTTTTGCTTAAAAAACTATGTAAAAACACACAGTTAAAGCAGTTATAGGATGACCAAGTGGTAGTGTTTCCTCGTAAGAATCTCTCAGTTTCATTCCTCATCATCGTCGTCGTTAATTGGCTTGCTCGACGCTTAAACGACTAGTAACAGTAACCCTTAGACTGCTCGCATTACCCAAGCTATACATTACATTTAATACCAGATTGTCACTTTGTCACATAAGCTCCAATAAATCAAATCGCATATAAAATAAAATTTACAGTTTTATCATTGTATCAAGTATTTTCATGTAGTCGCATCGGAATCTGAACAGTACTTGTGTGTTCTCATGTGAAATGGTAAGTATTATAAAGCTACCTAATGTACTTATTTTTAATTGCTTAACCCATCCACTTTTCAAGCCCTCAAAAAAATCAGTCTCGACCATTTTAAGCACCTAGAGCCCCTTGCTGTTTAAAATGTTCGAAACTGAGTCGTGAGCCATAACCGGCAACATATATGTAATCATTAAATGTTTGTTCTCAACAGAATTTTCTATTTTTCTAAATTGTGAGTTAAGACAATCTGACCAGATTGAATGTAATGGTTTGTGACAAGGGATGTTACATAGTAAAGTATATATATGTATGTATTTTGATCCTCCCCAGTCACGTTGATGAGGTAAAGTTATCGAGCAATGTTTCCTCTGTGATGATGCGTAAAAAACTAAATTGGATTCGTCGATGTATTTGTAATTCATCAGAAGTCAAGTCGTTCTTCCCTTTTTTGTTCTTTTGAAAGTATGACAAGAAGCTGACTTGAGTTTAAAATGTCCTTTTATTTCATGGTGTAGCTGTGAAGCATTTGATATTTAATTATGGTGCTTGGTATGTATAAGGCGTAAGGAGCTTTCCCAAATAAAAGATATTCCAAAGGGATGATACGATACTCCGGGAAACTAAATAATTGCATGGGGTAATGTCAACGTGTGACCTGAAAACATTATAAGCTAGATAAGGGAAAGTACAGTGGAACAAATTTGATATCAGTCTTCAGTTCCTGGGTCGAATCCGGAAACCAGAAAGAAAAAAGGACAGGACTGGTTTTCTGAGAAACAGCTTTCTACGCAAATGTAGCGATTTTTATGACGTGGGACTTTCGTAAGATAAAAAGACAATGCTGTAAAAATGAACATGATTATTTGTGTCAGTAAATGAAAATGCCACTAAGACCAGATATAAATCAAAAGAAATCAGTATTTTTAGTTTTCCCTGGTAAATAATAACTGAATTTATGATGTATCGTATTTACATAAACGTATTACTTTTGTAGACTTTTGAAAACGATATTTTAGCTGTGAGTAGCCATAAAATATTCGGTAAATTATATTTAATTTTGAGACAAGGTCAAACTTAAATCGTACGTCCGTAGTCATTTTTCGGACGATGTGTACATAAAATACATGCACATTAAAATTAGAACAGTGTATATTGTTAACGTGAATCCACACTCCACAGTTCCATTCCAACTGAATAGTATCTGTGTAATTGTGGACTTGATAAGATGTTTAAAGGTATTAATGAATATGTGTTATGCGTTGTACAAGTATAAGATGTTTAACTCTAAATGTATGCATACATTTTGTGATACATTTTACCAATGATCATGTCGTAGAATAGCGATAATTGAAATTAAAAGAATGTTGTGTGTATGCGCATAGTTATGTATTCTCCGCGTTATAAAATAATCCTCTAATTCTAATGAATTTTGTGCTCTTTTGATTAAAACTGTATGATTTGTTTGGTTTGTGTGCATAAGAATGCAAAATAGCAATAAAAAACAATACGATTCAAGTCTTTTAGAAACCTTTTTATTAACTCAAACAAACTGTAAGCACCGTTTCATATAATACATGTCAGTAATATATACATCTTGTTTTATGATAAGGGTATACCTCCATCGCTTCAGCATGCTCTCGTCGATAATCCCAAAGGAAGTGGTCAATCAGAATGGAATTAATAGATGTTGCTGGGAGGTTGTTATCTGCGAGTAGCTTTTTCACTCTATCTTTTACAAGTTCAACAGCATGAATTGATCCTCCCCTTATTTCAACTTCTCGTGGATCTCCATTTGCAAGCAAGTTATCTGAAATAAAAGTTTAGTGCTATTTACATGAACCATAAACTAACAGATATAGATATACCGCATTTCCATTCATTTTTCGATTTCCATCCCAAAAATTGCATGTGCAAAAAATTTAAAAAAGTCGGCAAATAAAATTGATTTGGAATCGAATCGAAAACAGTTCGGAGATACCTTATCTCATCTGAAGTTGAACAGAATAAAATGATAAGCACGTCCTAAAAATGTACGCCGCACTAGAAAACAAATCAAATATACCTTTGCGTAAAAGCTCCATTAGATCCGAGGAGTATTCTAATGCGCCATAGTGCAAGAGAACTTGCGGAACCCTAAGAAGTATAAAGATATCAATAACGAAAAACACATTTAGGCATAAATGAAGTAATTCAGAAATTTATTTAAGACACGTACCTGTAATCTGCAAACATTGTTAACGTTTCGATATCTTCGAAATACCCGAGCCCCTTCCCTTCAAAGCATGCCCAAATGTCGCCGATTAAAATCTGCGCTCGTTTGTGAAGAGAAACTGGAAGTAACAAAAAAGAAAAGGATGTCTTACAACACAACTTCGTTAGAAGATTCATTATGTACTTAAGTATTCATACATTCGGTAATTACCTCGTTTCCCCTGAAAATCAGCCTCATCTCTAAATGACGGGAAATCTGATACGATGAGCTTGAGCAGTTTTTGTGCGCTGTTGTCGGATTCTTTTATGCAATTAACAAACGAGTTTTTGTATT
This sequence comes from Sinodicranocentrus sp. ZH6, assembly GCA_027743935.1. NCBI lineage: Eukaryota > Metazoa > Arthropoda > Collembola > Entomobryomorpha > Entomobryidae > Sinodicranocentrus > Sinodicranocentrus sp. ZH6. Next base: position 13,341 of record JAHZNA010005413.1, on the reverse strand, counting down.
TTTCTTGCAATACTCGGCCAGCTTCCTGTAAATTTTTTACGCGATCTTCTACCAGAGGAATGGGGGTTGACGTTTCCGAGCGGAATATGTTCAAGATGTCATCAGCAGAAAGTGAGCCATAAACTTTTGGATTAGTGATGTGTACGCCTTCGTCCTGTAATCATTTAATTTTAATTTTTCCACCCTGATTTTATTTTGTAACAATTGAAGGTTTGATTTTTGGGGGATATATTATTCATAGTAAAGAATTTTGATGAGCTTTAATTACAATGGCACGATTGACACCCGCACACAATGCAAAATATCCTGTGTGAACTTTTCCTTTGTAAGCAACCTGCCATTTCGGTGGTTCATTGTTCTCCGAGCTATTTTTACCCTCTGTGCTAACTCCTGACCAGAAAGAGAAATTCAAAGTATCCACAAGAAATATCCAATCTGGAGCTTGTTCATCGACAGCGTTTGGGTGCAGTCCGGACTGGCTAAAATTTCTGGGAGCCAACTTCCCAGATTTAACGGCTTCATAAATCTTTGAAATTTAAATGACACCTGCTTGACATTCGTTTTAAACCGTAAGCATAAGAAGATACAAATAATGAAATATGTATATAAAACTTTGGTGTAAGGTGTGTGTGTACTTACCTCATTGGCACATTTAGTCGCACCGGTTTCAATCACCTTAACATGAGATCCGTTGCGAACGATGAATTCGCCAGATTCCTTTGGAGGAAGGGTACTACTTTCGTTAACAGTTGACATTGTCACGAAGAGTTTATGCCCTATCCAAGAACGATTATCGCTTGTAGTTCGAAAAAGTTTGTATCTCACTGGTGAAATTCTTAAAATGTAAAAATAAAATATTCTAGTCAAATAAATAAAATAGTCTTGAAAATGAAAAGTTTGGCTACTGGCCTGAGAAAATCTTGTTATCAGTTGTCTGTCATTCAATAAACTCACAAAGTAATCAGCCGTGTTCTCATTGAATGGTAATTCTGTAGTGGAAGTGGAGTGCCGCCGAGCACATGACATTTGTTGGACTCTGCTCCAGCAAATCGAAAGGAAGCTCGATCTGCTAGACTATATGCTATTGTGTGGCTTTTAGCATTTGAGAGATTGAGATACTGGGACTGGGTAAGCAAGCATGCTGCATGTTTCACCGTGAAAGCATTGCCTGCCATTGCATAATACATGGTGATCGTCGCTTTTTCCAACTCCAGAACCTGAGATTCTCCATACTCACAAAATTCCAAGTTTTTTTTAAAAGAAAAAGCTACTGAAATGTTGGAGGAACGCCAGTATTTCGGATGTAAATGCAAAGTTGCATGCATAATGCATGGTAAAGTACATCAGAAAATGGACATGCAATCATGTAGAAAACATCCCCTTTTATTTTCAATAGTTGCCATTTCACTTGTCCAATACTCGATACCCTTTCGTTTTAAATATGCTAGTCAAAAATTAAAGCACACGTACTCGGTAGGGACAAATATACTGGAACTGATCAATATCTAATATATATACAATTGCCACAGGTTGCAAAATTTGGGCTAGTTTTACGAATTCATGTTCTTGTTAAACTATCAAGCTGGATATATATACATGGGTTTCCATGCTGTGGGACAGTGGGACAACTCACCCTACGAACTGCAGAATGCACCTCGATCACCTGAAAAATGTATCTATATCTCCAGTTAATTACTGGGAAAATGTTTGTTTCACATGGAATGCGAATTGAACACGATTCAATCAAGATGATCGCACTGTACCCCATGGATAATTGTTAATTACAAATACAATTATTCATTTTACTTAAATCTTGAAGCATATTTACACAGAGACAATATAAAATTACGTATTATAATATTAAACACATGTAAAGCCAAATCTTCAGATGTTGATAACACGAGATAGTTTCTGTATACGGTTGAGTAGTATATCGCCTTGTTTGATTGTAGACTGGTACTGCCAGTTCTTATTGTCTGGCCGATTAGTTTCCACTATGCCTAAAGAATGGTAATGAATTTTCATAGTAGTATACATGCTTTAAAGGCATACAAATTAGAAAAAAGACTAGACGTAGATTGATAACATAATCAATTACCTGAAACTTTATCAATTTTACAATGGAGCCGTCCCGCAGCGATAAAGCGGTGCAATTCCCTGTCAATGAAATCGGTCGTGACACCAAAAGAGTTCGACATGTAATCCAAAGTTAAGCTGCTATAAGATTCTAACAGCTGTGAATACGCTTTAATCCTCATTTCCCGAACGTAATAACGATAGTGTGGAGATAATAGCCGATCCTCCTTAAGTTCCTGATAACAATTACATATTCAACATTAATGCAGATAAGACTACACTCAGATGATATCCAACATTATAGCTAAACCGATTTCTTAATGTAAATAATACCATACCATTTCGATCGCCGCAAGTTTTTTAAAGAAATTGCCATACTGGCACTCATGTAAAGACATCATAAAAGCCTTCAGCTCAGGTTGCGAATGAAGAACTTCTTGGATTTCAGCTCCTTTGATAACCTTCTCTTTGAGTTCGTTTCTTGGCAAAGCAAACATGCTTACAATGACAGTGTATCTGACAAAATCGACGTACTCCATCAATTCATAAGACGTGAAGGTTGAAATTGTCTCCAAAAAGAGATCGGCAGCAGTTTTGAAGTCTCTGATGGCCATAGCATACATACCCTACACAGTTAACAGTTTCAAATTTAATTTTCAATAAAAAAACAAAACTTTTCGCATATGAAGATTGCAACTTGAAAAATTTAAATCGAATATTTAACCAACCTGGTAAACTTTCAATCTATTTCGTCTATCCCAATCTCCACCTTCCTCAATTAAAATTTTCGCTTTATCGATGTTCCTTGTAATGACGTCATGATCCATGTAAAACAAACCAATCCTAATCTGATTAAAAACTATGTCCAATCGCTGTCCCAATGAAACAGTTTTCTCATAAGTTTTCCGAAACGCTGCGTATGCTTCCTCTCTACTTCCAATCCTGCACAGATACTCCGCCTTCTTCAAGTTATGCTCACGAACTTCCGTCTCAGTAAGGTTCTTCTCGGCATCTTCAATATAAGCATTAAATTCTTGAATCTTTTTCTCATTTTTGTCCTTCATCTCGGCAACAACATTATCAGGAAGACGTTTAGCTTCCGGATTATTGGAGTCTTTGATTATTTCTTCATAAAAAGGTGTCATATTTTCTCTTTGGATGACGCCGAACATTTTCGTCAATATGTCGCTTTTCTCATACTTTGATGATACATTAGCAAGTTGAAGAATATGTCGCCATTGAGCTAACTGCAGGTCTGGATTTTTTTCCAAGCCTTCTTCCTGAACTTCCAAAGGCGGCATGATGACTACTCTTTCTAACAATTAAGTATAAACAAATTATCAAAATTATAACTTCAAACTTACTTTCAGAATAAATTAACCACCTTCATCAACCTTCTAACAACTATTATTAACTACATAAGTATACGCTTTTCAGAATAGAATGCATTGCATCATAAATCATATTTACAATCAATCACATTCAAGCTTCCGTTTTCAGTAATCATTGAATAGTCATACCTTATCAATGGGGAAAAAGAAATTTAATGGCGTTTTACAGATGACAGGGTTGAGTGTGCGCTGAAATGTCAATATTTACTCTGAAAACTGTTCAGTAAACACCTCAACTAACAATTTTTATTTAACTCTTGTGGATACCTTCAAAAATCGCAAAATCACCAATGAATGTTTTTTTTATAATACTTTGTACGTAAGATATCCACTATTGATGGTCGCAACACTTGCAATTTTCTCATTTGCTGTATCTGTACCACAGAAAGGAGCAATGACAAGCGGTTTGAAAAATTCATATTTTACCGCTATTATTCCTCTATACTCTTCCTGTACAGAACCCACACCGTGAATTTGCACAAAATCCTCTCTTGTCAAAACCAAGTGTGTATTCCTCCTATTGCATTGCTTTATACGTTTTTGCTTACTATTCCTTCCTATAACATTTGGTCCGGCTAGCCTTGTGTACGGAAACTGATTGTTTGTCAAAGGATAAACTAAAGGGTTTAGTTGAGTTGTTAATTTTAATCAGAAAAGATCAGTTTAGTGAAGAAACTAGTAATCACAGTGCAAGCAGCACCCGAGGGGTTATACTCTTAAAATGGTAAGAAATCGTGTGGTGAAGTAAGCTTGTTGTAAATGTTAATTTGTTGATGTATTTTATGATCAAATGAGCACTTCATATTTTTATTTGCATTATAGTTGACAAGTTTAAAGTTCAGATAAACCTAATACAAGGCATTGTTAACCATTTGTTTCAGTTTCGCAATCAATACGACAGCGATGTTACTGTGTGGAGTCCGGCTGGACGTCTTCATCAAGTGGAGTATGCAATGGAAGCGGTTAAACAAGGTTCTGCAACTGTCGGTGTTAAATCCAGTACACATGCTGTTGTTGTTGCATTGAAACGAGCTGCATCTGATCTTGCCGCTCATCAAAAGAAAGTTATTCCTGTTGATGAGCACATGGGTGTTTCAATCTCAGGTAATGCTCACTATTAATCAGTTGTAATTTTTTAAAACGTTGGCCGGTTCGCTTGTTTGTCATTTCTGGATGAGATATTTTTCAATTCCTTCAATGCACTTGTCACGTAAATATTATGTCTAAAGGGACGCTATTTTATTTATTGAAGACACATTTGCTCCCTGCAGTTTACAAGATTTAGTTGCACATGCACTCCGTGCTTTGAGGGATACTTTACCAGCTGAAATGGAATTAAACAACAAGGTTGGTTTAATGATTATAAGATTATAACACTCTGCTCTGCTGTATGAATGAATTGAAAAACTTTCATGTTGAGTTTGTGCTAACTATAGCTATATTTTCATTTTCAGAACGTAAGTATTGGAGTTGTGGGAAAAATGACCGAATTTGCTGTGTACGATGATGATGAGGTTGACCAGTTCCTGAACCTTTTGGATCCAGCAGAGCGTCGGGGCCGTGGCGCACCTGCTACAGGTGCAGATGGTGATGAAGGTGGTGCTCCACCTCCAGATGCCCCTGGTGGAGACGAACCCACTCCAGCTGCTCCTGCAATTGAAACAATGGAAACAGATTGAGGGCATGCTGCGAAAGAATTAAAAAGATACGTTTATACCAGAAACTCTAACCTTTCTAACTTACTATGTATACATTATATTATTATGTATGGTGTAACATACTTTAATTGTTAAAAACTTGAGTGTAGTTTTTTGGATTTTTTCGTCATTAAAATTGTAAACCGTTTAATTTGAAGCATTTCTTCCATGATAATGATAGACCGGTTGTGCGCTAATCGCACAAATAATATATATTACATAAACATACGTATACTGTGAACGTACAAATAAGATAACTAGGTGAGTCATGTCATGTTGTTCATGTCAAATTGAACCGGACACTGGTTTCGATAAATAAAGTGGTATTCGATCACACTAAGGAACAGGTAGGAAACAGCAGGTGACAGTAAATCCTAGGAATCAAGTCGTCCACCAGCTTACAACCGAATAAGGATAAGGTACGCTTGTGCTTTGACACTTTTGTCCCATTCTGGTTAGGTAGCATATTCTTATCTGTTTTGAGGATAAGGCTAAGGCACACTTGTGCTTAGAAACTTGTCCCATTCTGGTGGGGTAGCACAGTTTTTTGAGAATAATGGATAAGAAGGTGACTTGTGCCTTTTTTAGTCTCTTATCATTGTCTGGCAGGATCTTAAATTTTTCATCCAGATAAGGATAAGAATGGAATCATCAGGATATAAATCATATATTTATTTGGTTTTGGCAATTAATTGGTAAAAAATTGCGTATGGTGCTTATCTCAACTGAGCCCAGAACTCTTGTTTCATGTAAATAGTAAAGCGGGAACTGGGGCTGCCCATAAGTATACCATTGCAAGAGGAAAGTCAATATAAACAAACACGCATGCTAATAAAATGCTAATGCTATGTACTTGGAGAGCGTTTTTTGACAGTGACTTTAGTGACGGTTTTATATCTTCGAACGTTTGACGCTTAGTTAGAAAGTAGACTATGTACATGTAGCTGCGCGACATTCGAGTGTTCAGTGCTGCTGATGTACTTTGATACTTTGTCAACATCAATCAGGCGTTGTGGGTGGTTAGACAGATTTTTTATAGGAGGTAAGTGGAGTGGTGACTATTTACTTTTACGTTTAAATAAAATGTTCTCACTAGTCATCAGATCATTTAATTAGTCATACTCAAAAATTCATAGTTCCAATTTGAAACTCAAATAATTCAAAATGTCACTCCGTAGTCCTCGGCTGCAGCGAATAGCGCTTGATAAAGTGCTGCGAGTGTTTTCTTCTGTAGTCCATCGCTGCGATGGCTATGGGCGTGTGACATGTTGTTCGAGATTCCCTCAGGTTAATTACTTAGAAAAACGCTCATTAAGCTTAATTCCGAATATATATAATACTGGCCCATGCGAAAGTAGTGAAAATAAACGGCGATCAGGGCATAGACGTGGTGCGAAGCCAATATTAATAGGAAATTCAGTGGTGCTCAATATTTCCCCCTTGTGCTCGGATTTGTCTACGAATTTCCTTTGGCGACTTACATTTACAGACAACATAGTTTGCAGACGAGGGTTTAGCTCTATAGGAGACCTTACTACGACGACGAATGAAACGAACAATAACGATGACCTTCAACCGCATTCAAATGAGAACAAGATTCGCAGTCCTGCGAAAGAACCACGTAATTTGGACCAAGTAGTTTATCATTTGCAAGCTGACATTCGGAGAAAGCGTAGAATACACAAAGCGGAAATCCACAATGCTGTAGAATTGATCGAGAAAGGTATTTACGATACGAGTCTAAATTTGAAATTAGTACATAACAATTTTGCGCTGTACAAATTGTGTAATTGTATTGGTAAATTCCTTACAGCTAGGAGAGTTGACAATTTCGGAAGCTTTCTTCTTAATTGCTGTTGCGACATTTTGCCTGATTTACACCCGACATATCGCATAGGACTAGCAAAAAGGATTTGGAATGTGATTCAACAATCTAAAGAATTTTCTCAAGGGAACTTTGAAGCGATGCTAAAGTCGTTAGCTCTCAATGAGGATGACTCTTCAGATCCGTTTCAGTATCTTGATGAAGCAGAAGCGGCAGGAATTTCGTCTCCCACGATATACTTTTTTTCCTTGCTAATTGTGTGTCAAAGAGGAGATCTGGAATCTGCAGTAGAGATTTTGAACCGTATGAAAAGTAAAAACATGCCCGTTAATGAAAATTTTTTTAACGTCCTAATACTTGGAAATGCAAGAAGTGGGTAAGTTTAAATACTTTTAATATTGAAGTTCACGTTCACACGTTCCATAATACACAACAACAGTAACAGTATTCTCAAATACCAAAGCTTATATTTTCTGTTGGATAAATCTTATTTTAGTAATCTTAAAGGCGCTGAAGACATTCTTAACATCATGAGAGCGAGTAATATTCAGGCTTCGGAGCAAACTTGGGTCAATTTACTGAGGGCTTATATCGAAGCTGTGAGTTCATTCGAGAGTGTACTGATAAGCAAAATGAATTAGATATGTATTCGATCAATTATACATGTTTTCTTATTAACAAATTATATACAGGGGAAAGTAAAATTAATGAAGAAAACACTTTCGAGAATTGTTGGGTCTGGACTGTCCGAAGATCAGTTTTATGAACTGCTGAAGGGAGCAGGAAGGCAATCAAATGAAGAAATTCTGAATCTTGTGATAGACTGGGCTAAAGCTTCCCAGAAAATGCACTCTACCAGCCTTATTAGTGTGACAACGCAACTGATGTATTTAAATCACGTTCAGAATGCTTTACAGATGGTTTTGCAATTTTCTGAAGTATTGAAACAAGAAAAGAGAGATCCGCTAGGATCTTTTTTCATAAAAGAACTTCATGCAACAAATTTGGTTAGTCAACTGATGAAAGCTGAGTTTTATGAGGTTTAAATGAGAATGTTTGCATGTATGATTGAATTGATGTAATTTATATGCATGCCATAGGAATCGGAGGGTTATCTAAACATCGTTATGTCTTTACAAGGGGAAGACCGGAATCCATATGCTTTAAATATGGCAGCAGAATCTTGTATGAAACATGGCAAACTTGATTTCGCATACAAAGTTTTTGAAGGGATGATCTTTATGAAAGTCCCTGTCCGTCCACATTACTTTTTACCTGCCTTTATGATGGAGTTTCAAAAAAATGGAATCAGTGGTATTTTCTTCTAATTGCTTAGAATTTTTTAAGCCTTATGTTTAATTTTTCGTTTTTGTTTGTGCAGTTTTATAATTTTATAGTCGATAATTTTTCCAGGGGCAATGCATGTTTTAAAACAAATGAAATCATTTCGAGTGCATCCGGATTGGGAAATGCTAGTTGAGTGGATTGTTCCAAGTATTTTTCAGCAAGAAAGCAGCATGTTAGAGGTGGCTAAAATAATAAAAGATACTTGTGGAACGTCATATTCCTCGGGTATCTTAAGTGCTGTACTTATTGTAGCCTTAAAAGAAAAGAGAATTGATGAGGCTATTGCTGTAGGTATGTTATATCATCACAAAATTCGCTTACACACATCTAATAAATTTTTAACTTGTTAAACAATTATTCTCTGCGCAGTGAAAAACCTTAAAGGTAAAGTCGTGAATCCAGAAGTGGTTTTACAAAGTTTACTAACGCATGTTATTGAACATGATGAAAGCGTTGAAGAACGAAATTTATCGGCGATCGCAGACTTATTAAAATTCATCTCAGAAAATACTGGCACTGCTGATAAGCACGATTATGTAGGAACTTACATTCTAAAGCTTTTAGGCCATCATCGAAATGAGGAAGCTGCAAGAATAGTGTCATACATTCAAAGTGCTGGGCTTACAGTTTCAAACGCCGCCTCAGAATCCATAAAGGAAAAGTTAAATACCAACATAAATATACAAACAGACCCTGAACTTGGGTACATGAGTTCAAAGCATTTGCCGCATCCGGTAAGTTTCATCTTGTTTCAACGTATTGTCATCAAATAATGACTGCTATCAGAAGTTAGAAACTTGCGGATAGTACATCATTATATATTATCTGATTGACCATTGTTATCTATTGTAGAGTGAAATGAATGTGACAGCATTAGAGGGTCATAAAGAAGAATTGGAATCTAAAAACCTCAATGCCAGAGGAACATACCGGAAACTATTTCTGAAATATTGCCAGACTGGCGACTTAAATAAAGCATTAGAAATAAAAACACAATTCGAGAAGGAGGGCGGTGAACTTTCCTTAGGAATGAAGTCTGCTTTGATGGGAACATTTATTCGGAACTCAACATTAGAACCAGCAATGGATATATTTAAGGAAATCAGCAGTAATAACGAATCCAGTATTGAAATAGATCCTTTCAAAATAATTGATTTAGCTGGATTAATGATTGAAAAAGACCGTATTACGGATGGAATTGAATTGTTACATCAACAATGTCCTCTACGAAGTGTTAGAAGACCTGAAACTCTTTCTAGAAACATTGTTCGCTTGTTAGAAAATCTATCGCAAGCAACTTCCAGCCTACCTCACAGTGATGATGTAAGCAAATTGACTGAATTTTTCGTGAGTACGGATTATATCAAGCCTTCAAACCCATCGTTGGCCCCTTCAATCAAAGATTTGATACGGAAGTGAGTATGAGTAGCCCACCAAAGTATCAAATATGTTTACTATCTTCATCCAAAGTTTTCATCGTAGCAATCTCGGCTTCGGCAGTTGTAATATAATATTAAATGTGTACAAACATTGTTGTTAACAGGAGGCGACTAGAAGATGCGGTTTTAAAACTAGAAACATATACGGAAAAATTCCGTCTTACGCCTTGTTTGCAGGAACTTACTTATGCAGTGATAAACAAAGCTGACGCTGAATTGCTCGAGAGAGTGTTGAAATGCTCGTCTTTAGTAAAAGGTAGCAGAGAGGCTAAGCGTTTACTGGCCATTGCAAGATCTGACATGGGCGACATCGATGCAGCTGCAGGAATTTTCCGGGTATATGATTAAAATTTTGTAGTTACATAAACTTAATTTTATAATTACGAAAAACATGTGTTGTGTTAACTGTTAAACTATGGACATCAACTTCACTACTATTTGTAAAATTTTGCAGGAACTCGGAGTAGAACTCAGCTTTACATCTATTATCAATCAGTGTGAATATTTATCTTCTAAAAACGAACTGAATAAGATGTTGAATTTAATCAATTCAGTGCACAAGACTGAACGAAATTATGATTGTAAAAAATTATATGACGTTGCCATTAAAATGTGCAGTAAGTGTTGTTTTTGTTTGACCAAACAAAAATTTATACTATTCAAAAATATACAAGACTACAATTTTTTTATTACAGAGCGGTCCGGGGACAAAAGAGGGCTTGCTGAAGTACTTTCCGCAATGGAAGATCAAGATCTGTACGTCCCACAATCCCTTAAAGCTCTGGTTAGGTGATGCGTAGTTTTAAAATATGTGCTGCACACAAAGTGAGAAGAATTATGTTTAGTTTAGGTAGTCTGAATTGGTTTTGTGATAATTTAACTGTACTCCGCAGCAATTCGTAGTTGGACTTTAATCTGTTTCCTTTCCGGATACATATAGCAATAGTTCTATCCAACAATATGTTTGCCGTAATCTTTAGTCATAGCTTAGTCATCCCAAATCCCACCACAAAACACGTAACTGTAAAAATGTAAGTACTAAGTAAATGGTTGATGGTAGATAAACGCAAACGGCAAGGTTTTATTGTTTATCTAATGAGTAAATTAAATACAGGTCATTATAACTCATTCAGTCTTGATTTCATTTTCTGCTAATGAATCAGCATTGAAAATTCATTCAATAGCATCGTCCTTAAATAGTCAATAATATACTAAAACAAAGTCGTAAGCAGATAAGGCAATCCCAAAATGCTTTCGTACCAAGCAATGGGCAACTTTCACTCAATTACTTTTTAAAAAATCTTCAAGTACGAAACCGAAACGCGTTTATCGGGAAGACTCGAGTTTAAACACAAACATACGAAAACTAACGACATGGAGAAAATGCACAAAACGATCGTTTACATTATAAGAGCATCTGTCCAGAACTTGCTGTAAATCCGTTATAAAAAAGTATGATGGAAATGTCAATTTTGCGTTGTCAAAATTGCCAACAGGTGAACAGTGATGACTAAAATGAATAAAACCATCTAATTCGATCGTCCCAATACCGCATCGTGAGGTCCATTCCAAACTGCACTTTCTAACTCGCTATCTGCTTGTTCCATCTGCAGCAGTCAAAAAATAACTTATATGTTAAGTTGGAACGCATAGGTACATGTAGGTTAACATGTAGGTTAAATACTAATACGATTGTTCAATTCAAATTGCGTACGTCATTGATTTCCTCTTCTTCTAACGCAAGATCCATTGCATCGAATGAGCCCGTAGCAGCTTCATGATGAACACCAGGTCTACTTCCTACTAAATCTATTCTATTCAGTCCATCTCTTGCATCTCTATTGGCAGGATCTAATCTGTAACGTAGTGCATAATGATGATTATGCGGTAGTGAAGTACAGTAAGGTTTACAATGGAGTTTATATAGCTTTAAAAATTACTTTAATGCTAGCTGAAAATGATCGGCAGCTTTATCTTCGTCATTTTTCTTCAAATACAATTGTGCCAATCTAACATGTACGAGAGCTGGATTCACTCTGTGTTCAATTTGATTCTCCAAAAGTTCTATGGCTGTAGTATAATTTGTTTCCTGTGAAATTAAAAGTAATCACAATACCAATTATAAATTTACTGTCTTACTTTGCCATAATTATGATACTTTTATGTTTCATTATGTTGCACGAGTACACACTGGACTACGAGTATACAAGCACTTACATGTTCTAAAATATCTGTAAGCATAAACACTGCCGGCAAGTAACTGCTATCTATTGAGAGAGCCCGATCTAAATATGTTTTTGCTTTATGCCAAGTTAGGGGATCTTTAGACAACGTTTTACCACACATCTGTAAAGACCAATAATATTCATTAGCCAAAATTAAAATATATCAATATATCATTTTATAAATGAGTAACAAACGAAATGGCAAAAAGCTTTACCGTTAAAACCCTTGGTGTTTCTCCCAATTTCTTGCAAGCATGGGTAGCGATTGTTGATGCATCTCTAAATCTCTGCATAGCAATGTAAGCGTCCACAAGCCCTTTATGAGGTTCATATCGATAACTGCACATTTGTGATGCTTCTCTGAACACAACACATGCTTCTTGTTTGTTTCCTAAGTCTAGGAGAATATTCCCTTTGCAAATCAGAGCTTCTAAATTTCGAAAACCACTACAAATCACGGCCTAAAATACATAGTAATAAAAGTCAATTTTATTTAATTTGTTAAGTCAATGATATCAAATCATGACTTTTGTGTACTCTACCTTTTGAGCAAAATACAATGCTCGGATTCCTCTATTAGTAAGCTGGGCATAATATGCCAGAGCTAAAACGATAATTAATCCGCAATTGTCTTCACTGCTAAATGTTAACTGAGGAGGCAGGCAGGAGGCATATAATTTTTAAAACAGAGGTAATCAAAAAAAATTGTACCAATCCAAGGTTCACTTCTACTTTCTCGATAATCCAGCTCAGTAAGTTTCTGTATAAGTTTTTCCAGGTCATGTGTACGCTTTTCTGACCAATAGAGGAAAGCCAGAAGATCCATTCCTTTCATATTAGCACTTTCAACACCACTTGCCTGCATAATGTTAAGAGCGTACTTTAATAAATACGGAAATGCACCATAATATGTGTACACAAAACAAACGGGAATAGGAATAGAAAAGGCATTAGGCATTTGTAAGTAATTTGAGAGTGTTATATTACAGCATGTAAACGGAAAATCGTACTTTCAATCAATTTTAACTTCACTTACGGCTTTTAATGGATTAATGGCTTCTTGATAATTTCCTTGCGTTGCATGAATCACTCCTATTGTCGCAAGTAAGTTAAAATTACCATGAAGAGAGCTTTTCTCTTGTAAGTAAGTCATCATCTCCAAGGCCTGTGGGAAGTCCCTGGCATATAAACTTTGATGAGCTTTCGTCCATCGGAAAAACCTACAAACCGTGCAACCATGTTTTTTTCTTCAAATCTTCAAGTATATTATTATTATTAAAGGCTGCTTTAGCTAAGCCTTTATTGGGAACCTGCTGGATCTCAAAATGCGCCAGCGTCATG
>JAHZNA010005412.1:0-20255 GCA_027743935.1 Sinodicranocentrus sp. ZH6 | reverse complement strand
CTATTGGAAAACTGGGGCGGTTTATAAATTTTATTTTAAGCTTTCAAATGCACACCTTTCCAATAATCAACCTGCAACTTTTTGTTGATTTAGTTTTATTTCAAATTTTAAGGTGAATTTCGTAATTTCCTGATTAACTTTGGCATATAATGAAGTCGACCAAAACATAAATTAGTAAATACGGAATCGACGGGATGATGAAACAATCTACGTGTTACAACGTAGATAACTGAATGAATCCACCCGATAATCATATAAAAATCTCAAGCATTTTGCATAGTTATTTAAAAACGCCATCCTTTACTATACACAAAGAAAATGATAGTAATAGCAATAGTACGTTAAAAGTATGTAATGTACAGTGATAGTGATATATGGGGAAACCCAGTTTCATTCCCCAGTTTGCCTCATATCTCAGAAACGCCATCACTTATTAGAACAGCAGTGTAAATTTCAAATATGTAAGTTATGAAATAAGGCATATTTTGGTACACATAATTAAGGCAAATTATGAACCGACTACCCTCAGCAGCTAAATGAAAATTTGTTTTTGCTATATCTTTAAGAGTATTAGGAAATTGCCAAAAATCGGGTTGACTCCAGTTAGGTCAATTAAATAAATGACGATTTTGGTTCCTTAATGTTTTTGATATCTCGAACCGTTTCCGCTCCATACCCGGGGCAAGTTTCCAGGGTTAGGTACGAATGCATCTTATTTTAAACTTGCCACAAATGCCACAGCTCGTTGCCGGGGCGGAAACTAGCTTAGGGCTGCATTTCCCACTACGTTTTCCAATAATCAACAACAGAAAAATTTTAACTTACGCCGATTCAGAATGAAGCACACGCTGAGTACCACCAGACCGAGAATCAGGCACGGATGTCGTATCAACAGAACCCAACGACGCGTCACCCCATGTCATATCAACATCATCTAAAGACCCTTCCGTAAATGGAATGTTAATGCCACACAGCTGCGAGAAAAAAATACTTTATTTTATCACTTATGATCTTGAAAAATGTTAAATTATAATCTCTCCTAGCCAAAAACGGGATCAGTTATTATAGATATTATATATTTGAAATTTTTCGAATAGACTTACTTTGCAATGTTTAAATAGTTCGTGACGTTCAAGTTTCTTGTTGAGCAAATTAGTTTGAAGAAGGGTTTTGGATTTCTGTTGAATTAGCAAAGCCTTGTCAACTGAAGTAATCTTTTTATTAACTTGGTCCATTTCTTTGTCCTATTTAATAATATAAAATGTAAATTATAAGTCGATCTATGCATTTGTTTGTTGTCTTTCAATTCCAAAACTTAGTTACTTTAGCACTACGAGCAGATTTTAGTTCCTTCAAGTCCTTCTGAATTTTGGCTAATTCAGTGTTAACTTTTTCCATTTCAGAATCTACGACTGTCTTGTCCTTTTTCACATTATTCATTGCTTTCTCCTTACCCGCAAGGATTCCCTTCCATCTTTGAATGTTGGCTTTAACTAAAGATAATCAAAAGTTCATTAAATACTTCATTCATAAATTTTTATTCTAACATTTCTAACCCAAGTACTTAATTGTATTGACTGTTACAGTAAAACATACCAGACTCTAGCTCTTCAATGTCATACCCAACCTGCCGTTCAATCTGTTGAATTTTTTCCTGAAATTCTTCGCGTTGTTGCCTGAATGTCTCATGTTCTCTAAAGGAAGCCAGCAATAATGGACATAATCGTTACAATTTAAATTAACCAAACCTCCAATCACACGATACATAAAGTTTACATAATCAATGCTAGTACCTCATGTCTGTATCTTCATAAACTCGGATATTCAGAATCTCAAGTTCACGACAAAAATTAGCAAATACCTTATCTTCAATGGCATTAATACTTTTTTGAACTTTCTTTATCTGCTCTTCCAAACCCAAGCGTGCTGCCTCTGCATTTTTCCAACGATCCTTAAATGACACAGGTAGCATACAATTCAATTCATTGAAGCCATCTTTGTTATTATTACAGAAGTGAAAGTATAAATTACGATTACGAAAACCGTACATAAACTTGTGAAAGTTCATTCTGTAAATTTTCCTTTTCTCCCTCCAATTTTATTCCAGTCGTTGTCTACAATACAATATACAATAATGTTTAGTTCATGAATTCAAGACAAGACTATAGTCTTTGGTTGTACTCTAACATTAACCTTTCAGTTTCAGTAATTTTTAAAGCATAGTTTTACTAACACCCGACTTATGATCGGCTTGAGCGTATTTTAAACGTTTTTGAACTCCGTTAATTTCTTGAATAATAAATTCAACGTCTACTCTTTTTCTAGACACTTTGATAGCATTTTTTAGCTCCATTTGAAATGCTTCTTTTTGCTTTTCCTTATCTACAATATCTTTGTCATTCCATCTTTGAGCTTTCTTCTGGAGATCCGCACGTCCTCCTGAGATGATTCCAGATGTCTCGTATAATGTACCATCCAATGAAACGGCCTGTAGAAATATTTTACAACCCAATAGATGTATTGTTGGTCATCATATGATAACGGAATATTTTAGCTACAACATAATTTTCAGTTTTTACAACTAAAAAATTCTAATATCTACGAACGTTCGTTCTTTCTCCAAAAAATTCTCCAGATGCTACCTCCCTCGCTTCTTCTAGGGTTGAACAAATGACTGTGCTTTTTGCACAATGAAGAATAGCTTTCTCGACTTCTCGATTAAATTCCAGAATGTCAAAAACCATATGATTACTCTCAGTTTGTGTTCTACATATCAATTCAACCAGAAAGTAACATTTAGTTTTAAAATATTTTACTTTTACTTTTTATAATTCTGATACAAATTATAAGCTTATTTATAATCACCTGAATCGTGAGCGAATAACGATTGAATTTGTGGACAAACATTTTCAACAATCTATTCTATACTTGTGCGCATATTATTGGATGTGTGTGTGAATGAATATTTTAAAACATACCACTCCTGGGTAGAATTTTTTCAGAGCATCCATAACTTCTTGCTTTCGTTTTCGCCGAGATAGCTCATGTTTATCAACTCTGGCATCTTCAATTTGTCTTGTAATACTTTCAAGTTTTTGTTGGAGTAAATCCGTTTGTTCTAATTTAAAAATATGATAAAAATAGGTGTGAAATGAAATACTGTAACTTTACTCAGATATACAACATTATATATATTTAATAGCTACCTTCTGCCATCTTCACTTCAGTTTCCAATGGCTGTGCCTCTTCCTGTTTTGCTCGTAATTGGTCTTGAAAACTTTTAACAGTTTCCAAACTCTTTTTCGCTGACTTCGTCATTTCTTTTATTTTCAAGTCGATAATTTCAATTTTCCCATCTAAGTCAGTTCTTCGCCTATTGACACTATTATACACGTCTTCTTCATCCTTCTTCTTTTTCTCCAATTCTTCGAGCTTCAGCTTTTCAGTCTTTGCTTTTCGAGCGGCCTGCTTCTTCAGATCCCAGTACTCACTTATCTAATGTATGCGAATAAGTTCGAAAAGTATTTTAAATGCAATATAGAATAGATGAAACTGATTGTGAAATGCAATAATTTTCATAAGTAACCTGGCTCTCCCGAAGCGAAACGTCCAGGCCTTGAGATGTCAAGGTTTCACCATGTTGATCAATGAATTCTTTTTCCCTTCCCTTAACCTCCTTCAAGTTTTTATTTAGCTCAGTAATATCCTTCTCTTGATTTGTTTTGGTCTCGACAGCATTGTTTAAAGACATTTCCGCCGCGTTCAGCGTTTTCTGCAAATGCTTTAGTTTTTCTTGAAGTTCGATAAGCTTAGGTTGCTTTTCAGTTTTTTTTCGTTCCTTGAACCAGTAAATATTCGAATAGTCACGGTTAAAACATTCCCTGCGGACCACTAACGCCAGACAAAACTTCATAGTAACCAATTGATACCTTTGCACGAAGCTTGAGTTCAGTTGCATTAATTGTTTTGTCAATTTCGCTGCGTTCCTTCCTTTTTGTTTTAAACATTTCATCCTCAGTTTTTTTCGACTTTTCTAGTAATTCTACACTTCTAGTTTTGTCAGTTAGTTGATTTTCAATGTCACGTATGCACTCCTCCAAATAATACAACCTGAAGGTGTACAACTCAATTTCCTTGTTCGCCTAAATAAAAATATAAAATAATTCAAATAATTGAACGTGTCACTTAAAGGAGTTTAAAGGAATCTTATAATTGGGCAGTTGAAAGACTATACCGCATCTTCCACTAAAGAATTATAACGCTGTGCTTCCTGAAGTTCTAGTTTAGCATCGCGTTTCTCTGCAGTGATCCCTTTCTTTTTAGAAACAGATAATTGAATCTTTTTATCGATCTCAGACATTTCCTCCTTCAACTTATCGTATTCCTCTTTCATTGCAGCAGATCTGAAACGAAATTGGACATAAGCGACAACCATTTGACAGTCGAAATGTTCGCGATCAAATGACAAATATTAGTATTTACAAAACTACTTAACTACCCGCAGATTTCTTCAAAGAGCGCCGTTCGATCTTTGGCATTTTTCATAGCAATATTTTCCACGGCTCCTTGAAATACGAGAAAATTCTTAGCTTTCGTATTTACACCAAGAGTAACCAACTGTTCCAAATATTTCTGATGACCGACATTCTAAAGTTTACAAAAGCACAATAATATTTTTATCTCACAGTCGACAGTGACTTTAAACCTTAGCTGAAGACCTCTAATACAATTACTTTCACCTTTTGGAAGTCTCAAACGATATTAAGTGATTGTCTTTGATTAAGTAGGTCATAAAATATTTTTACCTCTCCGTTGATCAGATAGTCACAGGAAGAATCTCGAATGTGTCGAGAAAATGTTATCACACTTTGAGTATCTCCATCCATATGATGCGATTTAAAAATGGCCGAGACCTTCGCTGTTTTCGCTACCGGCTTATTAATCGACGCCCCATGAATTAACTCATTCACCCGACGTACTCTCAAACTTGTAGTTCGCTCTCCCATTACGAAACTAATGGCATCCATTAAATTAGACTTGCCTAAAATGCATACGAAAAACTTAGGCTTCGTAAATTTCGTCATCAGTTGTTTCATTTTCATTTGACTGTGATGTGATAACTGACTTAAAACATCCCATCCAAATAAGAAATACTAGTCACTACTTGCTTTGAGTTTTATTATAAGTTTACGAACCTGATCCATTTGGCCCAATAATAGAAATAAAATTACGAAGTGGTCCAATTCTCGTTTTACCTCTGTACGATTTGAAGTTCTCGATATCTAAATACTCCAAAATCCAACGCCCCGATTCCCCCATTTTTACCAAGAATCCACTGCAAAAATGTCTGCTTTTCGTATATTGCGTATATACTGCTAACTACTGTAACTAACTACTTACTACTGTACGACTACCCAAACCAAAAAAGCGAAAATTGCCAACTGCTGAAGTTTTCGATAACTCCCGAAAAGTTGGACAAACCCCTCTGGTGAGTTTTAAATCTCACTTATACGTGAACGGCGTGAAAGTTACTCTCTTCATCACAGTTCACATATCAATGAGATTGGATGGAATTGAAAGCGACGAGATAATACGATGAATGACCTTTTTTTACTCACAAATGAACTGGACAAAGCCATTCCTTCAAGCATGCATCTGATTCTCATTGCTTGCTCATTTGCATCATCGAGTGTCGTTTACCTTAATATCCAATGTCAATGTCATCTTTCTATCCATATTGTCCGTTGATTTTCGCTGCCCATTTTCAATTGAAATTTGCAATGCGAGTAAAAGATAAAAGATTGTATCGTCAATTCGTCACATTCGTCAGTTGCGTTTTGCGGATGAAGGAACTAGTAGAAAGTAAAAAAGCAAGTTTTTCAAATGTATTGCATTTTCATTCACATTCACGTATTTTTTTGGCAGGTGCAATTTTATTATTGGAAACAAGCATTTTATATAGACTCACGTTACCCCTCTTATGCCTAATGGAAAAAAGATTACACACCTTGGCCAATTTATGCATAAAAGTAACTAACCAGGCCAAGCTTGTATCTAACTTTTTATGCTACAAATCATTAGGAGTAAATGATTTTGTAATAAACAAAACACAAGTTTTTTTAGTGCTTGTCTGATGAAACATGCAGTAATGTGTCGCAAAGTTATAAATAAAAAACACTTCCGTTCGCACAGGTGGTTCGATTTTAGATTCATGATTTTATTTTTCGCAAACAAGGGACTACCTATATAAGTATACATGGTTCAAATTACAATGAAATTCTTCAAACAAATAAAAATGTGTCGTTTGTTTGTGACATTAACAGAAATGGCTTCATTTTACTTTTAATTGAATTAAAATACACTTCTACAATCAGAAAGAAACAAATGCCGTGGGCCGTTTTGCATAGAATCTATATCTATGTGCAAGTATGATGTGATTTTTTAAAAAGTGATTATGAATTATAAGTCTAAAATAATGTCTATTGGGTTAAAATCCTTACTGTAAAGGTCCTTTATGACAATTAATCAATTATCTATTCAGGGCAAAATCTTGATTAACGTGTATTAAAAAACGATAGTATTTTCCTAATATGAATATCTATTTGTTTTTTCTGAAACAAACACCTCCCAGATTTCTGATCTTTGTCCCTGTTTTAAAAAAAACATTGCGTATACTATATAGAATTCATTTGAATCCCGTTTAATTTTAATGCATTACAAATTGAACAAAAATGAGCACTTTTACTTAGATTTATATATCACATTAACAAATTGTGGCTAGAATGGAATTAACTTTTAGGACATTTGCATGTCGGTAAAAAAGAACATTCTTTTACAACGATGTATTTTCCCGCAATACATCGAAATAACGCTGTATTCGATTCCGTTGAACAAACTCGCCATTACGAGTATTACTTTAAATTACAATTCTTCTTCCTACTTATCAGTAAATTAACAAAACTTTCAGTAATTCTAAACATGGATTAAAGCTGATTCAGTTGCATACATATTACTTCCAAATTCTAAAGCAATTAGGTCAAACTCTAGCAATATTTAAAACTCATAATTATAGTGAGCGATATTTGTCTTTGAATTATTTTTGATTCTAAATCAAACGTGTTGACAAGCATAAAGAAGATTGTACTCTGAAGACACATGATCACTTTTGCTTGGTAATGCGAGGCTTACCAAGAACTTTACTTCTGGAGCGCCACATGTTACAAATCAACGCATAGGACACTGGAATTTTTAAAAAAATACATAATATTAATTTACACAGGCATCACACACATCACATCACATTCACCATTACTATTACCATGTGGAAATAGGATTTATACCTGGGAATACCCCGAAGAGAAGATATAGCCTCATAATAGTAGGAAAGTAAAAGCTGAAATTCCAAGAATTTGGAAGGCTGACAGAATAACGTCCAGTTTCCACAAAGTACGTTATTGCCCTATCATCCAAACAAAGTGACATTAGTATTATATTTTCTTTATTTCGGGTAATATCAAAAATAAAGGAGGACAAGAGACAGGACTTACGAAAATATTACGACGCATTCACTTAGGATACCAAAAGGGTAGAGAATAATCCAACCGGAGTATCTCAACCACGTGACCATATAAACAGTTCGTTCATATATTTGAAGCATGTAAAATGGATACCGAAGAACTTCCGCTAACGACCAAAAGTAGAAGAGCCAGAAAACTGCTGACACACCTTGAAGGCGCTCCTCGGCTTGAATTATCCCAAACAAGATAAGTCCTCGACCTCCAATCTGAATACAAAAACCAGATATTTTCACCCAGTTAAATACATGGCAAATTAGAGGAAATAAATTCAATCAAGCATTCAAAAGTATTTACTTGAAGGATAGCAACTCCAACGTTCGTTTTTGTGAATCCCATAAGGGGATGAATAATTTCCAGGGTTTGCATAATCTGACAATACCGCATTGCAAATCCTACGAACTCAAATGCTTTATGTGTTGCTTCTGGAATACAAAAAATGAAGATGTGTGTGTGAAATCTCAATCTAATCATTTGATTTCCGCTCAAAGAAAATCTTAGTACGTTAGCTTACCATTTCCTTCACGCAAGTATCGTACTGACAAAACTCCCACAATAAAGAGATAACCAACGAATTGAAATAAGTTGTACAGAAACAAGTACACTTTTCGTAGATTTTCAACTTTATATCCGTACTCCTCTCGTTGAACTCTTTCCATAATATCAGGGAAGTCTTTCATTACGTCGGCTGGAATCTCGTCCTCATCATCTGGACTTTTCCAGCGATCAAAATCAACCTAAGACAAACATAAAGAATTTCAACTATCTGTTTAATTTGCCCAATTTCCATTTAAATTGAAATACCTTCAACCAGGCAGGCTTTCTAGGTGACGTTGTCACTTTGGACCACCATCCATGTTCTTGTTTTATCAGCACAATATCCACATCACGATCAGATACCCGATATGTACTTTTCTAGAAATAGGTTCAAAAACTATTTACATGGAGAATTCATAGTATTTTCTTAAGAATTTCATATCTGTGCATTTTAAGCTTACGTCAGAATCGATGTCATGAGGTAAAGCCAATTCAAAGTGATATTCATTCTCGCCTTGAGCGCCGTATCCAGTGGCATCAAACACAACCTTTGAATTCTCAATCAAGATGCGAGGATTCTGTGGAAATCATTAGCGCCGCATTAGATTGTTTCGGCGTAAAGTAAGATTACATTTTTTGAATATTTCAGAATTGTATTGCACACCTGGGCATCACGAATATCCACACGAAGAGTAACAGTCTTCTCGGTTTGAGCCCAATAAACGAAAGGACTTCGGATATGCACCCAATCTCCGGAAGTACTCATTATGGCAGTTCTCAATCTTTACACCATGAATATGCTGGAATTATTTCTGTAAAATTGAAGGTTTAATAATTATACTAGCACATATACACTATCACAGTCGAAATTTTTCACAGCTCAGGCAAAGGGAACTAAAGAGTAAAGAAAAACAAAATAAAATGGACTACGCCCACTACCACTAAACCAAACCTAACTAACGCATGATGGATGATATTTTTTCACAATAACCATAAACCCTTCATCCATGGTGACGCCGATTGGTTTGTCTCCCATCAATACGACTGTGTATTACAAACTCCAAGGATGGATGCCCGTACCGTAAAACGTTTAAACTGTTGAAATCATGAAAGCTGAAATGCATAGACATATTCTGTATAACCTTCCACATAATCTTAGAATACTTACAAGTATTAAAAATCGGTGAGAAAATATCTGCCCAATACTCTGTTTGTCTGTATGAGTTAATTACTATATATTTCTAAGGTACTATCTATACCGGTATGTAAGTATTACTAACGATAAGTAAATTAAGCCAACAAGATATAGCAACAATGGTCGCCATTATTCAAGGCAAACAACCGAGGTTGAGATGCATGCCATTCGCCCTTCAAGTAACTACCTGTGTAAGAATCTATTCTAATTTTCTAATTTTGTAAGACACCAAGACACGTTTGTATTGTGCTTAACTCAGCAATGTAAAGTGGACACCACGTGTTTGCAAATGGTGAGTGAATGTGACAAAGGCTTTCTGAACTGCGGAATACAAAGATTGAGTAATTTTTTCTTCATGTGTTTCATAATATAAAGACTGAAAAAAATGATCATGATATGATTGGCGATTGAGAGCATATCATGTATGGTGTGAAAGTTACAAATTGTCCTCTGAATTCATGTATAGTCATTCATTTGTATACTGTTTGGTCCCCATCAAATCAACACCAAGTCATTTTTTGAAGATCAGTCTAATCTGAAAAGATGCGTCTCTTCTACTGAAAAGATCTAAAAAAAGATTTTTTTTGGAAAAACATGCAAATCATTCAGTTTTGTAATACCTACTTTAGTTCAAAAGCAACAGCAAATGCTTATTTCAATTAACGATGTGGTCAAGAAATCTCGCAACATCAATTACATATAGCTAATAGCAATATTTTACCCCTTTTATGTGGCAGCAATGCGATTTTTATTAAAGTGCTACGTAATTTTCATGAGATGACAAAATAACACCCCAACTCTCCCATTTCACTAGAACGGTTTGCATGAATTGCATGTTGAAATGAAATAGAACTTACATTCACATTTTTTCTGTCTTTTCCATACTAACGCATAACAATAGACCCTTCAAGAATGAGAAAAGAAGTACATATAGATATGAATACAAGATACAAGATTTGTAATTTGCTAAGTTCATGCACAAGGTAAACTTACAAAGGAGAGTCATACAACAGTCATGCGATGAGCAAGAGAAAACTTTAGATAAAATAGGGATAGCACGCAACCTCATCATTTTATCTTCATTGTTGAACGTCGCATTATTTAACAGTAATCATGTTGAATGTGAATTACATATACTTACAACGTTACAACGCATTAGATTAGGAGTTTGTCTCTCTGCGCATCATGCGCATGCATGAGATACAAATTTAAAATGAAGAGGTCAATAAAAGTCAATACATATGTTTATATATTCAATACAAAAAGAGAGAATTTCACTTGCGCATTATATTTTTATCAATTAACTTTTTTTGTTCAAGTCAGTAATGTCCAGATAAATTATATTCCTCCTGAAATACCCTGAATTTGAGGGAATCAATAATCTGAGATATTTCGATGAAAACCTTTTTACACATGAAGTTAGATATTTAGCCTTAAAATTAGCGTAATTATGAATATGCAGTTGAATCAAGGTTCACCAAACTGGATTAATCGCATATTCTAAAAATGTCTCACTAAATTTTGTTAAATAGACTATAAACGGGGAATCGTATCATGCAACTAATGTAATGCGTATGCAGTTAATATTGATCAGGTAGAATATATATATTCTTTTTCTTCAGATGGGAAAAAGTAGGACGGGAATGTATGCCTGATAAAGTTAGGCATCCCATTATGGATCGATCGATACACAGTTCACATGAAATATCCAGCTTTTGCGGAAAATGTCTGTCTAATGAACACGATTTTGACTAGGGACTAGGGACTTTCTATATTTCTGCAAATCCGTGCACACTTGCACACATGTATCAATTTTAACAAACACAACCGTCCTTATTTTTAAAATTGTACTCATTATATTTTGTCTTTCAAACATTTCATTCCATGACCCCAATGTACATGATACTGATAATAATAGTGTAAGGGAATATTGGGATTGGGACTATGAAAATTTAAAGCAAAAAATCGAACGTTATCCAACAATGAGCAAGCTTGAAGCTAACCTTTCTCACCTTGTTTTCTTGAAATGCCCACCACACACTGAAAATCTCTCTAATGGAATCACTAATTAAGTTACGGTTCACACAATATGTCAAACACAATAACATAACAGCTTTTCTTACAACTTAAACTGTAAGATTATGCGGGGAGATTTACACGCACAAAAATATCCTAAAGTATTATCAGCTGCAGCCAACAAATGTTGATGCCAGAGGAGCAACGAGCAACCCTTGGAAATAGACCAAAGCTTGCTGGAAGGAAATTATCTACTGAAACAAAAATATCCTTTAGATACACAAAATCCTTACAACATTGTATCAATTTCCATACACTTTATGTACACAAAGCTGTTCATCACATTTTACAAAGAGATGTTTCACAAACAGAAAAGTTCTTTTTCAAGAAGAGAATAGAGAATACGATATATGACTAAAGCACTACACAAAATTACAAAGTAGTTCACACACACATGCACAATGCACACATATAAAAGCAAAAATGACGAAAAATGATATTTTCTGGATTCTTCACATTATGTCGTTGGCTTTCTGTACATTTGTGCACATGTTGAGTTTGAGTCGAACGAGAAAAGGATAAGATGAGTGTTGTGTGAATTGTGAAATAGAGAATGTTTGTGAATAGTGTACAGTAAAACAGTATGAGATGAGATGAGAATGAGAGTACTATATGGAATATGGACTATCTTATGGACACACTAATATAGTGTAAAATCTATCCCTTTTGGTCACAAGCCACCCCAAAGCTTACATGCGGCAAGAATATCTCTTTTCTGTTGTTTTTGTTCATTGGATTCATTCATTCATTGAAGAAAATTTATAGCAATGTTTTGCTGAACATTGACAAATGAAACAAACCCGGTTAATCTGTTCAAACAAATGATTCGTTGGATTAAAGATAAAATACATTTTGCAAAGTTGACAGTTTTTTAAATACACTGCTGTCGTTTAGGGAGGTAAATAGTGGTGCTTTCAGCTGTGCCAAAAGGTACTTACAACTTAATATTAGTTTAGTAAATTGGTAATCATGAAACAATTTAGACAATTTAATCAATCAACGCTTTGCACACTACTGACTACGTTTGACACTAGGTTGAAGGTAGGTGTGGGTCACATGTTGTCTCTGTTTTAGGATTTTTTGTGTGGTATAACAGATGATAAACAATGAAGTATGAAAAACGATTATATTTGTTGCGTTGATTTATGATTGCTTGCAAGTCCCAGCCACCAACATGACATCATACCTTTTGAAATCATTATTATTCAAATTGTTGAAATAATTAATAGTGGATTTTACCTGTACTGTTTAGATTACCCGAGCACCAGCACGCAAGATGTCCCATCATTCAAACTTATTTGATTCAGCCATTGGATCCAGACAGCGTAGTGATTCTAGGGCAGACTTATTTTCTTTTAGCTTTGGTAAGTCACTCAATTGTTGGATTGTAGATTGTAGATTAGAATTTAATTGAATCTATAAGTACTAGTGACTAGTCAAACCGACAACCGAAAAACTGGTCGAATTTCACAATTATTGTTGTCCAAAGTTGTGTTGTGAGTTAAATAATTAATTTAGTTTGGTTAGGTTAAGGAATGAGGTTATGATTTTATGACGTTTGTGCATCAGATTGGACAAATAATTTAGTTGGTTTGGTTAGGTTAAGGATTGAATTTAAACTTGGAAAATACAAATATTGAAAATCTCTTCTTACCTTCAACCTTATGAATATTTGGATAATTATAAAGAACCCTAACCGAAAAACTAATCCTTAATAATCATTAATTGATTTGTAATTTCGATTTTAAAATATTAGGAAGGAAGTCACAAGGTAAAGCGAAATCTTTGCTAAGGGATAAAACGCAAGAAAAAGGTCCAATTTTATTGCCATTAAGAAGCTCTCGAAATAGTGGAAGTAATAAACGTAAACTTTACGAAGATGACTCGAGTTCCGATGCAAAATCAGAAACAGAAGCGGAGCCATTTTGCATTCCATCCCCATCGAAAAAAATAAAATCCAAAAATGACGGCAAAGCGACCTCTCAAGTTTCTAGAAAACCACAGAAAGCTACCACCAAGAATGACGTAGAAAAGAATTCTCCGGCTTCAAAAAACCCACAGTCACCGAAAACTACCCCTAAAAATGACGTTAAAGTGACTTTTCCGGCTTTTAGAAAACCACGAAAAACTGCCTCCAAAAATGACCTACAAGTGACTTCTCCGGCTTTGGATTCTGGAAAACCCCAGAAAACTGCGACCAGGAATGGCAGAGAACGAAGGCCTATTACTAGAACTAGAAATCGTACCAGGCAAATTGTTTCTTCCGAAGACGAAGAAAATGGTAGCGAAAGTGAAGTCCAAATTATGCAGGATTTCGGCGCATTACCGGCACCAGCATCACTGCCCAAGCGGATACGTCTTGTACAGAAGGAAAAGTGTCTTGCTGTGACTGTCAAACGACTTACATTTGGTATTTTAGAAAATAGAATATTTCTTATTGTGAGTGAATGTCGTATTTTATATGTATATTTCATTTTTGTTTGTGTAATTATTAAACTATTTAGACGAAATCGCGGCCTATGCTAATGTTGAGCGAAAGAGTGAAACCAATGGGGTTAAAGTACCGGTTTCTCCATCGCAAAATCAAGAATCTCTTCATGAAAATCAGGCGGAACGACAAGGAGCTTCGGAGCAGGAGCTAACCTCAAATCCCAGTGAAAATTTAGAACAATTAGATGAGACTTTGCCATTGCCATATACTACTATTAACTTTGACAGACAACATCTTGATGAAGATGATGTAGCTAGTATTGTTGATGATGCAAACTCTGACAGTTCTACAGACGTTGTTGGTGATCAAGATGGTAATAGTTTAAGTTCTGGAGAGAATCGGCCAAAGCCTACTGATAAACAAGCTGTAGAAGTGGTGGCGACTTCAAAAGAGTCTCCGGTTATTGAAGTTGAAACTAATGAGGATTCAGACTCAGATGTGGAGGAATTAATGCAATTAATTATTTCCGATCAACCAAATCAGTACAACGAACTGAGGAATACTGATATAACCAAGAATAGAATTGGATTAGAAAAATCGTTAACCAAGAGTCATGCTAGTTTTGTTGACCCAAGGCTTGCCAAGGTTGTGGAGGAATTTCCAGATGTGAAGATTACATCAGCTGATGCTGGAGATTCCGTTCGAGTTGGATACTTAATGCTTGGTCCTAAAACGGTTAGACCATTAGATATGGTTACCGATGGAAGATTCGTAAGTTATTGATTATTGTTTCAGTGCGCACATTTTCAACATTCATTTACTTCCGATTTTGCGGTTAAGGTATTCTATAGTTGTCCAAAGCCACCCCTTAGCATTTATGTCAAAAATAACTCGATTTTATAAATTTTAATCGTATCTCTTTGTTTTAAACGGATTTATGACCTAACTTATTTAAACTAAGGTACCTACCTACCTTTGCTCTTGGACAATTACAGTAAACCTCTACCGATTTTTATGTATTCATTAAAATACTGAATATTGCTTATAGCTTTACTGGGTCATTAAAGGAAGAGTAAAGGTGAGGTCATGTGGAGGGTACTATAAGAAACCAGAAGAAGGAGACAAAAATTACCTCTACGGTAGATTTCTTACTGGAGGTGCATGCATTATTGTGCCACCATATACATGCTACACAATCGAAAACTGGGATAATGAAGAAGCTCTTTTGGGGTACTGCGTTATCAAATCAACGGAGGAAAACAATGATACAGATGATGAAAGCCGCAGATAAAGAAGCTTAATCAAAAATTAATATTATTTAAAATGCTTCTCTCATTCTTTAATAATTTTTGCTGTATATCATCGCATTTAAATCGCTTTAAAATGCAGGTGTCTAAATAGTTAGTTCCTAGTTTACATTTGTTGTTCAGTATCAAATCTCTTTGGAAAGACACACAGCAAATTCTATTTAAACGTAAACACGCTACAATAAATGTGTATTTTTGTGTACTAAAAATCAGTACATTGCTGTATCATTATATTACATTTAATTTTCTATAGATATAGTTATCAATTTAAAAATGTAACTTTCGGCACGGAGTGGAATCTCTGTAGATAATAATATGTTAAACCGAAACAATTTCCACTGCAAGGTCAGCCTTGCATTGTAGCATTTCTGCATTTCAGCACCATTCATTCATTTTGTGCTTCTAATGCAACAGAAGAAAATTCCACTAGACATTCACTTCACTACATGCTCAGCAGACTTCATCAAAGACACTATCTGATCATCACTCCAACCAGGTCGCGTGATAGGATCAGCGTTCCATCACTAACTTACGTTACTGATTCCGATACCATGTTCCCTTACTTTTTCCACTTGACTAAAAGCAAACAAGCAGAGTCAATTTGTTGATGTGATGGAAATGAAAGCAGAAGCAAGCAAGCAAATTACAAACCTTTCAGTTTAGTGTTCATTCTACACGGCTATACATAAAGCAGTAACGACTATAGTTTGCACATATCTCATCTCTCTCTTTTTACCCATTTATTCCTAGCTGACATAGATCTATATAAGACAAGAAAGATGGATAAAATTTCTCGTAAAAACTTATACTCAAGTATGGAAGTGACTTTGGTTAATTTTATGTCTACAAATAACAGCTCTTATTCTACTTTTACTTAAATCTGCTGCCTGGCAAGTGGAGAAAAAAGTTATTAATTTTCCCGTAGACACACATTTTCCCCTTTACACTTAGTGAGTGAGCCTGTTGGCTGAGTTTATTTATCTTTTGCTTTTTAACTTTACCATCGTCATCAGCAAAGAATCGCATCACACTCTCTCTTTTCTCCATGGTGGGTCTTGTTTGGTGGCATGGCAGTACAAAAACTCCGGCGTTTTCCTCCACAATCATTCACATACCTACTAGCTGGCTTGCGAACAACAACTCCTTTTCATGAGGTCCACACTCCACTACATATCAACTTCGCCAACTCATAAGCTTCTCTTAAACGCTGATGTTGCACCTAGGTTTTATTTATTTTTTCATTAGTGGATTGGAAACTGTTGATGCGATCGTTCTATCGCCTCCTGAAAGAAAAACGCTGAGGTAGAGACTTCTGCCCTGACCTGAAGGAGGAAATCTAGTTAAAAATCACACATAAAACATACCATAACCGTAAAAATCCCAAAGAAAAAAATACATTTTTTCCCAGTTGCAGTTTCCCCAGTGGAAACTTTTTACTTTTTCCGTGAAAACTTATTACACACGACGGCTTCCTGTTTGGTTGAAGCCGCCTGTGAAAAATAGGTGTTTGGTCAGAGATTAAATTGCCGATTTACTGTGTAGAACTTTGTACTCGTACGTCTATCCA
Organism: Sinodicranocentrus sp. ZH6; assembly: GCA_027743935.1. Classification (NCBI taxonomy): domain Eukaryota; kingdom Metazoa; phylum Arthropoda; class Collembola; order Entomobryomorpha; family Entomobryidae; genus Sinodicranocentrus; species Sinodicranocentrus sp. ZH6. The sequence continues at coordinate 3,568 of JAHZNA010005412.1, read as the reverse complement.
CTTTCTGGGAAAATATTAATAGAAAAAAATATGATAGACAAGATACACGACATGACAAGGGATGAATGCTGCCAAAACATTTCCCAAATGTGATAGGCAGAGACAGAAAAGTGGACCATAGTGAAGAGTGTTTTAAATGAGAGGTGATAGAAGAAGGACGCCAGTGAGGTGGAGTCCTTTGCAAAGTTTTTCTGCGCTGTGGAAGCTTTTTAAGGATATAAATTCTCTTCATTCAACGTAGTTTAACCACTTAGCTTGATAAGTTGCGAGGAGAAAAACTTTAAGCCTAAATAAAATATCTTTCTAAATTCGAAAAATAACAATAACATTTTGCGAACATGTTCATCCTACTAGTTATCATTGCTTATTTCCACTCCACAAGTGGTGAGGTGAACGGTGACGAAGTAATCTTGAACGATGCTCCTATCCCAATTTGCAAAGATAGTGATCTTCTTTCACCTTCCAAGGTGGTTGGTTTAGATTTTTCTATTGTAATTCGAAAGGTGGAGGAGTCTTTGCAAATACCGAGTTATTGGATGTCCACAAATGAAACAACAACGTTTTCGTAAGTTAACTACTTTTTATAACACATGAATGAAAAACGAACAAAAGCATAGATGTAGGGATTTTGTTTTAAATAGAATCATAGTGACAGATCCAGGTTGCAGGAAGAGCTCATTTAAGTTTCTTTACCTGAACGGGTCAGAACCAAAACCTGAAAATTCCACTGAAATCAGTCATTTCTATCCTAACGGTTATTTCCGGAATTTAAGCGATATCTACGCTCCTGATGAATATTGTGTTGAAAGGTTGGTTGGTTTCTTACAAATATAAATGTAGATAGGACGAGCGATTAAAATTAGATAATATATGCATTTAAAACTGTAGCTTCTCTGAGTCATCATCAGAAATGCGGATAAGAATTTGCCCCACAGACTGTGGGATAGGGAAGAAGCGCCCTTGCATAATGAAATGCTGCCCAATAGACAAAATCTTTAGAGGTTCTCCAGGAAAGACTAGTGAGAATGCTGCACCAAAACCCTTTTGTATTTCACTTCCACCTGGAAGCAGCTACTTCAGTCCAACATTTTATCACGATTATTACACAAAAGTCTCGCAATCTGGTAACCTCACCAAGAAAGAAAAATCTACAGGACTTATGCCCCACTACATCATAAACCATCCTAAATCTTTCAAGGAAAATTGTAAGAACAAGACAGTCCTTATGTCCCCTACTTCCAACATTTCCGCCTACTTTTTCAGCGAACGTTTTGGGACCTCTTATGAAACGAATCATTTCCGCATCAGAACCGATGGCGCCATCATGTACACCAGTTTGGGTGACAAAAAGTGTGAAACATTAACACGCATTAATAACATCTGCGTTGATGGAATTCCCGGAGCCCTAAGCGACGATCTAGAATCGCCATTTACTAATACGGAAGATGAGTACATTATATTTCAATGCCCTGTCGAAGAAAACAACGCAGATATGGTAAAACCGTTAGATAATTCTGTAAACCCAATTTTCGTAGTTTAATGATCTAATTACCATATTAATTTGAACATAATAATGTATTCCTTCCAGGATAAATATCTCTCTTTTACATTCGGCGTCCTTCTCCTAGTCACCTCCATCTTTCCATTGATGACCAGCATTGTCTATATTCTTCTCTGGAGACGGCAAAATGTTCACGGGTGGACAATCGCGGCCACGTCTGGAAGCCTCTTTTTTATGTATATATTTCAAGGAACAGCCCACATTATCCGGATCACTCTAAGTCAGGAAGCTCTAAACACATTTTATTGCCAACTTCTTGGTAATATTGTCCACAATCTCTAATCTCTGACACTCATATGTATAATGCATAAATCTTCAAAAGAGCTTGATAATTTCGATTTGCATGCACCCCAGGGATTCTCACCCACTTCTTTATGATGTCAACCTTCACGTGGCTAACCGTCATGTCGCTCGACTTGTGGTTAACATTTCGGTAGAAACAGCATACATTTCCTGGCATCATTAAACGCAATACATATATAATTGAGTCCAAGTAAACTGCCTTTTTAGATCTGTAGCTCCAATGAATCACCGTCTTCAAGGAGTTCCGCGCTACATGAGATATTCTCTGTTTGGATGGGGGATCCCAACAGTAATTGTGACAATTGGGATTCTCATGGATTACGTGTAAGCATAATAAACGAGCTGGAAATTAAGGCTTAATTAGATTCTCGCAAGTAGGTGGAAATGTTCCAGTTTTAATAATCCCTTCATGACACGTGTTCCCTTTAAAGCATCTTTTCGGCCAATAATGACTGCAGCTACCATGTCATTCCAGCATATGGCCAAACGACTTGTTGGATTGTGGAAAATGCTCTCGGGGAATATCTTTATTATCCAGCTGGGTTCCTTCTCTGTATCAACATTTCTCTCTTTACAGCCACTTGTATGAAACTGTGTAGGTATCGCAGGGGTGCAGCTATAAGAACCGAGAAGAACGATCATCTCGGAGAATGGTATGGAATTTGTTACTGATATATGATATATGAAAAGTGAGAAGGAAGGATTAATTGTATTTGTTCTATCCCGGAAATGAGGGCTGTTTTCAGAGGTAGATAATATTGTGTGTATAGGAAACTTTGCGCATTGATATTATTTTGTCCAGCAGCTTTTCCAGGTTTGCGAAACTGTTTTGGGTTATGGGAGTCTCTTGGATATTTGAGATTGTTGGCTGGTACGTGGACGGATTAGGCTTTGTTTGGTATTGGAACATTTTCGATATCTTCAACATTCTCAGTAAGTCTGTCATGAAATACGTGTAATAGTCATCTCCTAGGATAAAAAAGGGGAATGTAATCCTGAATTTTTCTTTTTCCAGGAGCTGTCGGCGTGTTTGTTATTTATGTTTGCAAAAAGGATGTAATGATCCAGCTGGAAGAAGCTTACCCATCTCTCAAACGTACGCATTTGTGTACGCTACGTTGTGTCTGTGTCTCGTTGTGTGTAATTTGCTAGGCTAGTATTTTTGTGTGCTTGTAAAAGTGTTGAATAATTTACTGATTTAGTTTATCCCTCGTAATATCCAGGCGTGTTCCGTCCTTTCGGAAAACTCTTTTTGAGAAAATGCGCCGATGAAATTAGCACCGAGTCAACGGTCTTCTCTGCTATGCCGAATTCTCCAGTTATTCCTCTCAAAGCAATGAACCTCGAAGGTAGAAGAGGTTTAAGAGGTGAAACATGCAAAAAAATGGATAACACTCTGGACATTCCTCGACCGTAAATGGATCATTATAATGTAACATTTATGTGTTATTAGTTATTTTGCATAATTTAGGCGAGATGGAGTATCTATTTGTTGTGGGTCTACATCCACTAATGGTGCTATTGTAGTTGAGTAAATAGAGAAAGCAAAATAAATATTAATATAAACTGTCAGTAAAATGGAGTGAAATGTTTGCACTCGGTTTCTTTCTTATTTGCATAATATATACTGGCAACTGGGCGATAATATAGGAAATAGGGGGACAAAACAAAAACAGAAAAACAAAAGCATTTAATGGAGTGAAC
>JAHZNA010005411.1:0-13674 GCA_027743935.1 Sinodicranocentrus sp. ZH6 | reverse complement strand
TCGTGCGGACTGAGGCTACCATAAAAATTACTATTTTTTCTCTGTACTATCTAGTTTAGTTTAGTTTCTAAGATATGGATTTTTCTTTCATGTATTTTTCTCTGTGAAAGCTTAAGATCTGCAATAAAGAATAATAATAATAATAATAATAATAATGAGCAATCCCATTTATAGTGTTAAGCAAGGTTTTCGATTGTACTCGAATGTGAGGCAATTGTCTAAATTGATTCGGAATACGTTTGGAGGACTACATTATTTGCGTTACACACTTTGCCAAATTAACTGACATTTTCGCGTGGAGTCGGGAAGTAGATATTGTATCCATGATTAGTTATTTCACTGTGGGCGTGGTCACTTGGCTATTGTAACTCTCAATTTAATATCAAGGTTGAAATCGTAAAGGGCATTACGAAAATTGTTGTTTATAATTTTATTAAGTAAACAAATGAGTTTTCTTCTTAATAAGGCTCGAAAAGCAGTTTTTCAAATGTGGACTGACGGCATGAAAAACAATAGATCTTCCAATAGATTCTAGGGTAGTAACGAAAACTTAATGGATCCTATTGGGATCTCGTGCAATTTTTTTACAATATCGTATCGCTTTTTAGCATCAGTGCGTAATCATCAATTACAAAAATGACAGAGTAGTACTCCATATTGAGCTTGCTAATTAAGTATTTTTTAATTATATAGATGCTCGGTCTGATTGGAAATTATGCAGTATTCGTGTTTCAATTGCAAGTGCAGAATAAACTGCCTTTGGATAATAAGTAGAAAATCGCTATAGATTAGGAACTGTTGTTAGCACTTTATTTAGCCATAAAATATGGAAATTTTCAAACCTGCCCGTGACCTGAAGAAGTCGTTTTACCTTGTAGAACTTTTTAATATTTGCGGAACTTCATTTGTTATTCCAATCACAATAAGATGGGATAACGTCACAAAACGTTATCTAGTGCACTCAAACATAGTTCGAAAGGTAAAATGTGTAAAATCCGTGAAGTGCATGACTTGAATAACTTTTTAAGATTTGTTTACTTTTCCAGATTATATCTGCCATTTTCAATGTACTTCTAATTTACATTCAAATCTCAGGGATCCAGCTGAAACTGATTATTAAACCAAGTTCATCCAACATTAGTTTCATATTCGACTCAATCTCTGACTTTTCGTCTTTGCTAATGACTTTAAACAGCGTTAAGTTTTATTGGCTGGAGAACAAGCAAATTGAGGAGGTTATAGAGTCCACTAGGACATCAATTAGACTTGGACAATGGGTACGGAAAATTATTTCAACTATTACTTTGTTTTTAATTTAATCAGGCTCATCTTAACTTTTTCTGAATAAACGCTTGTGACATTATCTAGATGCAATATATTTTCCGGTGCACGTTTATCATACTAACGGTAGCAAACATTATTCTGCAAATTGAATATAACGGAGGATTCTGCTTATTTTTTAATCTTTCGAAAGAAATAAAGCTGTGCTTTGCTACTTACTGTGTTCCGGACATTCCGGAGTCGTCAATAGATGAACTGGATCAACACTGGTTTTCCTGTTATAAAGTTTTCAGTCGAGTTTATGTACTTGCTTTGGGGATTGCGGACGGATTTTTTTTGCTTATGCATTTGATGTTTTTAATGCTAGCGTTCTCATTAAAGGACATGGGGACAGAGCTTCGGAAGCAGTTATTTGAGTCTAAAGAAATCCAAGAAGGAATTGATTCCTACATTTCTTTCAAAAGACGAGTGAATCTTATAAACAAAACGTTTGGAAACCATTTGCTATTGTTTTACTTAGCCACAATTTCCTACTATGGCATGGTACCAGATATACTCATGGGGTATAAGTTAAAGTCGTTGGCTGAAAAGTTTCTGCTGGTGTATTTAGTGGTGGATGTGTGTTTCTGGATTTTTGCTGGAAACTGTCATGCTTTGGTACCGTTCAATTATTAGTTTTGTATTTGAATTTGTATCCACTGCGTAGATGGAATGTCAGAAATTTAACTGAAATTTATTGGAATTGGAGAAGATAGGCGATTCAATAAAGGAATGGCGTGACTGGCAACTATTTCAAAGTCCCAATTCGGAACTTTTTTCGCCTCAAATACGAATGAGACTGGAAGCTATACAGGATGATGTGAAGGATGGATCGCTTGCCTTGTCTTGCAAATATTTTAGTGTGACTAACGGGTTTTTGTGCTCGGTTAGTGAATCTTGCGATGACAAAATTACCCACCTAAATTAGTGAATGAGGCAGAATTGATTCACAGGTTAATATTTTTTTCTTTTTGATTTAAGGTTCTAGGGTTGCTGGTTACTTATGGAATCATCATTTTTCAAATGCAACCTTCCACACAAAACTGAAAATTTGCAAATTGTACGATTGATTGTGAACATCTTAATTTCTAAATTATCTAAAATACAAAAAAAACATAACTAGAAATTAGTATCCAGTATTTACTTAAAGATTTGACTATATGATTATTAAAGCTATTCAATAATTCACATTCTTAGATTTGGATATTGTGTGCTTTGGGGCGAGGGCTAAAATTGTGTTGTATTTTATAGAAAAATACTCTGTTTATCTGCTAAATTAATCTAATGGCCCTTGGGAAAAACATGCTTTTGATAGATTGGCTTGCACAGTTGCAGTTCCACAGGAGGCAAATTCATTTAGGATAAAAGCTAACTCTCACTTAATATACAATACACACGCATCGGGGGTCCTCTTTGACGGAAGAAAGAAAGAAATTATGGAGCCTTTTTCTGTCCTCAAAGTTTTCTTTGACTGTTGCTTTGTCACAGTCCTTGTCCCTTATCGTCTCAAGTGGGATCCCTTGTCACGCTCATATATTTTGATCTCGTACAAAATTCATGTTGTGAGTAAACTGCAATTTTCCCAACATTATCCTAATTATCTTCCAAACTAAATACAGATGTTTTCTTAATATTTCAGTTTGCATGCATATGCCTCCACATCCTTTGCGTCTGTATGATCATCCAATTTCTAGAACAAGCTTATTCATCATCATTTCAAGGGCAATCTACTCACTTGCTGAGTGAAGCTTTTAATTTAACGTCCCTGTCTGGTTCAACCATTTTATGCTGCCTATTTTTCAAATCGGTATGGTTTGATAGAGAAATTTTCCTGGAAATTGCAAACGATACAAAAATACGTTTGAAATGGAAGACACATATTGAATTAGGGGTATGATGCTATTGCTAAATTACAATTTAATTTCTAAAGGTTCCCGTTTTTACAATCGTAATCAAATTCCTAAATAACTTTATTTCGGATATTTTAAACAGGTGTATATTGTTACAGCGCTAACAATGGCGCATTTTTATTACTCTAACTATTCTAAATTACCATACTTCTTGTCAATGGAGATGAACAAAACTCTAGATATGAAATCAGTCACTGGAAATACCACTCGTTCTGGAAGAAACCTTTCAGATTTTGTGACAAGCTTACTTTCTCTGGGAACAATCCAAAGAGCATGGGACTACGCTAAGATTCACTTGTTTTTAATTTACTTAATTAACCATTGTTTAATGCTAGCTATTAGCTGCAGCTTACTAATGCTGGCGAGAAAATTCAGGGAAGAATTGCATCAATGGGAAAACGACGTTGAAAAGGTAAGTACTTAAACTTACACATGTAAACATAAATAAACTAGCCCCATTCAAATCGAAATGTGAAGTCCTAGAAAAGTGTTAACAGATATATAGATCTGTGGGTAAGTATTGTATGAATACATTATCAATACGGATATGGGTACTTAACATTTTTAAAATTTATTTGCAAGGGTATTCAATTGTATCTTAATCTGAAATCAAAAGTCGAATGGATTAATGGCGTATTTCAAGGACATCTCCTAGCTATTTACATAATTGTCATTGCATACTACTGCGAGATTCCAGATGTACTCATGGATTATGAAAATACCGAATCATTGGCATCTTTGATCATCAATTTTGTCTTAAATACATCTATTTTCCTAATTGCGGCAGAGTTCAATTTCTCGGTATTCATTTACTGTGATGGTGTGATGATGAAATTATATGTAAAATCAAATACTGACGTGCATTTTCTTGTTTACACTGCAGATAAATCAGACTTACTTATCTTGGTACGAGAAAGCTTTCTTCGGCATGAATTCTACAACAGCTACTCAAAGCTTTTCCAACAATTTCAAACGCTCAGCATGGAGAGAGGAAATGATTCTACTTAACGTTGACTATACTAGATCCCCATATCTGAATAACTATTTGAAATTGCTAGGAGTACGAAATGTGTCGCAAACAGAACAAATTGCATGGTCATGTAGGTTTTTCATGGTGACGTATCAATTCCTCAGCTCGGTATGTTCATGTTCAGTTCAACAAATTGTTTTACTGTTTAGTATTTCAATTTCAATGGATGTTGTTATTATTTCTAATTTTCATTATTTCCCTTCTAATTCAGATGGCTGGGCTGATTATAACGTATGCTATAATCATATTTCAAATGAGCAGCAGCAAGCTTTGAAAGAAAGAGTTGAGAATAGATAACTACTTCTTCGAATATGAGTAATCTTCTGTACACAATAAATTCTTCCAAATGGAAATATCCCATAAGGCCGTTGTATAAAATTTACTTTTATTATCGCTCGCTAACATCACAAATATTCTGTTTGTATATACTTTCCATAGTTGGGCAAACTGTGCTAGGGTGTGGCTTTTATATTTCTATCTTCATCTTCAATAGTTACCTGATTATGGATCCCTTAATGGATTTACATTCTTCAATGCTACTATTGGATTTTTAAGACGAAATAGATTTATTTAATCAAAATCGATTCAACACACATTCAGAGTTCAGACATTGGCTTGTGTTCCTGTACAGTTATAAAATGCTTTCATTTCAAAGTTATACTTCCACTGAACTAATTATGAAAGGCAGGTTTGCTCAAGAGAAACGCTCAATGGTGGAGGATGAGCCTGTCTCGATTTTAAAGTTTTTCTTAAATGGTAGCTTCATCTGTTTTTTCGTCCCCTTTTGGGTGAAATGGGATGGCAAGGCGAATCTTTATACTTTAAAGTGGTATCGACTTCATGCTGTACGTGTTCTAAGATTGTACATGTAGTTTTACAAAGCATACCTTTTTAAGCTACTTGTAAAATAGTAATCAACTTCATATTTTGACAATTTTAGTTTATCTGTGCCATCCTACACATTGTCTGTATCCGATATATCATCGATAATCTAATTGGCCTAATTCAAAATCTTCATTTGATCAATACTGCCAAGTCAATTGGCGGTGTATTCCATTTAATTTCAAACTCAGGGTCATTCCTGTTCGCGTGTTTCTTTGTGAAGTCGGTATGGCTGGAGCAAAATATTCTTTGCGATATTGTCAATTGGTCCAATTTAAAATTAAAGAGAAGAAAATTCATAAATAGAATGGTTGATAATAAAGTTCTGACTTTGACCAAGCAATCTAATCTAATATATTGCTATACGAATCTTTTAGGTATTTGGCGTGTTTTTAATTCTTGCAACATTTGTTTTATACTCAAACTACTCCGCATTCGCATTCAGTGATGGTTTTATCAATCAGGTCGAAGAGGGTGCAGCTGAAGACTTTGACAGGAAAAATCACACGAATTTCGCCGACAAAGCTTTTTCAAAGTTAACCTGGATCAGAGATTTTGTTCAGAATTTTATCCAGATGCACATCATAAATTTCTACTTCATCAATCACGGTTTTCTTATGGTTATATGTTGTAGTCTGATAGTAATATGGTGGAATTTTCAAGACCGTTTGTCCCAATGTGGAAGCAATTTTCAGAAGGTCAGTAAACCATAAACAACCTTTAAATATGAATCGTGAAGTCATCAAAAATATTTCCTTAATTTCCAGGGGATAGACGTTTTTCACGAATTGAAGCAGAGAGTTACAGTTATAAACCGTACATTTGCTGGACATTTGTTCTCATTCTATTTAGTGGTGATTCCGTACTACTGTGAGATACCTAATGTGTTGATGAAATCCCTTCCGATAGAGTATGTGGAATCTATGGTGGCATACTTTGTCCTAAATGCCGTCGTTTGGTTGCTTGCTGCTGAATTTAATTTCTTGGTATATTATTTAGATCACTCCAATGGTTATTACAGAAGGTAAAAGCACATTAATCTCAGGGTTCGATCATATTATAAATGTTTTCAATTAGGTAAAGCAGACATGTCTCTCATGGCATGAGCGGTGCTTATTTGAAACGGATTGGCAGTTACTCGTCCCCTCTGTGGATTCCTTACCGGTTGTCGTAAACTATATAAAGATGGTAGCACTTAAATATGAATGGATGGTAGAGCCTATTGCTCTCTCCTGCAGGTTCTTCACGGTCACTTATGTTTTCTTGAGTTCTGTAAGCTATTCACACAAATGTTTGCTAATTATTTTAATTGAAGGTAATGTAATCAGCTCATTGACGTCTCACTTTTGTATTTCAGGTTGTAGGCTCTATTGTTACCTATGCAATCATCATTTTTCAAATGCAAAGTAACAAGTAACACAAGCACTTCATGAGATTGACCCCACTCGACAAATTTTGCGACTTGGTTTTAATGGAATTTAATTTAAACATGTACATGCTGTACATTACTGTCATGGCATGACGCTTACTTTTTACCAAATGTCTCTATTGGAACGGGAGAGTTGTAAAGACTCATTTAATAGCTTTTTTCGTCAACAATGTGGCTGTAGGTGTTCCTATATGGACACTCAATTGAAGCTGATGGACGTTAAAAACGAGCTTCTCACCGAGCCACTAGGATTCTCTTGTAGATTTTTCATAGTCACTTACTTATAGTTTATCAGTGCCGTAAATATTAAGAAAATTAAGTAAGATAACGCTTCAATTGAAATTAGAGTGCTTTATTGTGTTCTACCTTATTTGCAGATGGTGGGGCTAATTGTCACGTATGGAATTATCATATTTCAAACGCGGAGTAGTAAAACATAATCAAATATTTTGAAATAGAAGGTCCAATAACGGAAATCAATTTACTCAATGAAAAGTTATCCCTCTACACCCTCTAAATAAACTTATTTGGAAAATTATGTTAACAAGCTTAAAAATAGCGTTATATTATTTCATGCATACATTTTGATGCCCATAATCCCCACCTTTCAACATGACGGAAGACAAGCTTTCCCGGGGAGGTGGAGTTCACTTTGACTTAGGGAAGGGGACAGGGGAAATAATTCAAATTTCTGAGGAGCCATTGTCATTCTTGAAATACTTCTTTAATCGTGTTTTTCTGATCTTATTAGTGCCTTTTAGGTTTGAATGGGATCCCAAGTCGAAATCATTTCAAATTGTTCAGTATAAAATACACAAGGTATGTTATGCATAGACTTAAAAATTCTATATGGGGTTATTATAATTTTGTAATTGAAATTAATATTAATTCCCCGTGTAGTTTCTGTGCTGCCTAGTCCACATAACCATCATTGCATGTAATGCTAACAGCGTTTTGCAAAGTTATTTTATGATACGTCGCATGAACAAATCAGTGGTCGTTCTCGGGTTTGATTTAGTGACTAACGTTGGCTCATTATTTTTCTCATTTTTATTTATCAAAACTGTATGGTGGGAGCAAGACAAATTTATTCTAATCGTTAACGAAATGATATTCCACACTAGGAGGAAGAAGTGTTTTGATGTTGGTGTAAGTTCTAATTAGGGAATAAATAATGTACTTATGTACATACTTAATTAGTTATGATTAGGCTTTCTAACCTAGTTATTTTCTTTTTTGAAGGCTACTGTTTTCACCATTGTTATCCATATCCTTCTAACATATTTTAACCATTATACATTCAACTTCTTCTACGACTACGATAACTTCCAGGATCGTGAAGAAAGTTATCCTGGACTAGCAACGGCATCGATTGTGTCAGCGGTTTTTGGACAGAAAGCAACATCGGTTAAATGGTTAATGTATTTTTTGCAGTATTTCACATTTGCATTTTACTTTGTCAGACATGGTTTAATCGTCACAGTTAGCTGCAGTCTTCTTGGTCTCGCTTACAACTTCCGGAATGAGTTGACACATTGTAGGGGAAACTTTGAGAAGGTTAAAGATTTATGTTATTTGGACAAATTGACTGTGTGAAAGAACTCTGAAACCATTTATTAATTGAAATAATACAGGGATCAGAGTTATTCAAGATTTTAAAAGCGCGAGTAGCTCTAATCAATGATACGTTTGGTGGACATCTCTTCATATTCTATGTCGTCGTTGTAAGTTATTACTGTGAAATTCCGGAAGTCTTTTTTGGGTGCTTGCAAGGAGAACCTGATTCATCATTGGTCACCTATTTTCTTCTCAATACATCTGTCTGGATTTTATCCGCTGAATCACACTATGTGGTATTTTTAAAATAACATGAGTGAGTTAACATGATGTAAATAATGATAACACGTTGATTAATACACAACGCTATATTTTTTTTCAGATTTGCAAATCTTTTCTCAAATGGCATGAAACATGTAGATTTGACCTTGAAATGACAGTTAATTTGTTTAATCCGTCAGTTAAAGACATTACAATGAGTAAATGTAACTGCGTGTGCGTGATGAGAAATCAATGGATGATGGTTAAAAACGACCTTCACATGGAACCAGTTGCGTACTCTTGTAGATTTTTTGTTGTCACGTACAGCTTCTTGAGTTCGGTATGAGTTTTAAACACATGAAAACCTTTTTACTGACGTGAATAATTAATGTACACTTGACATCGTGTTTATAGATGGTAGGAATAATTGTCACTTATGGAATAATTTTATTTCAAATGAGGAGTGGTATTGGTAAAGATCAATGCGAGTAAAATTAAAGTTGGCAAAACTTGGTACACGACGGTCTTCTGGTACTTTTTGGGTAGTCAGCAGATGGATATTCAAATATTCCTGGAGGCAGCTTAAGGGGTTTCATTTCATCTAAAACTATTGATAGATTTACAATGAATGAAAAACCGACTGATTCCATGGATAGAATTATTTTATTGGGCCACGTGGGTTAAGTTCTGAAGTCAACATCCGATCGAGGACGAAGGTTTCGGGTATATATGTATAGTATGCAACAGAATATCCCTTTCCATGTAACTTTGTTTGTCCTGTAAATAAAGTATGAATTGTAATTCTTATTTCGACAATTTTTAATATCAATTATATTGAGGTCGATGCCTCCCAATACCTAACAAATACTTGCATATTATTTTGTGAACCCTGGATATTTTCATTGGGCAATTGAACATTTCATAGATGCATCATCATAAGTTATACAGTTATACTGCGCTGTGAACCAATTTCTCAAATGCATAAGAGATACCAAATCATCAAATGTCAATTGGAAGATAAAAAACCGACAGAATTCTGATCAATTAACTTAAGGAATAAAATGAAAATGTTTATTATGTATTTCAAATTACTCTATCGTATGCCACATTCCACTTCAGTTTAGTACACTTTTCATGTACATCTTCAGTACATATTCAGACATTGATCATCTACATTAATTTACGCTACCTTTAAAAAGAAGTGGAAATTGTTTTTAATGTCTGCATAATGTCTTCTCAAAAAGAAAATACGTCGAACAGAGAACCATTTTCAATATTCAAGCCCTTTTTTAACACTAGTTTCTACCTGTTTTTTATTCCGTTTCGGATAAAATGGGATCCCAAATCTAAGCAGTATTACACTCAATCCTTTAAAAGTCATACAGTAAGTATGCAAATTAATGATAGCTTATCATTTTTTTACAAAAATTCATAAAATATACATGCATTTCAGTTTGTCTGCGGAATCGCCCATTTTCTACTGGGCATCGTCTTTTGTCAGAATTCACATCTTCTCTACACAAGAGTTCAAACTTCGGATTCAGACAGATCATTCATCAGTAACGCCTTCAACCTTGTGAGTGATACTGCCTTCACATTATGGACCGCGTCAGGTCTTAAGTCTACTTGGTTTGACAGGGATAAGCTTTGTGAAATTGTTAACCTCACCAAAATCCATGTTCAATTTAGTAAACTTATGAAATTCGGGGTATGCATGTCATTCAAATATTAATTATATTTATTTCTCAATGATATTTTCAGCTTTGTCTCATAAAATAATTTCGACATGTGTATTGTAGCTAGTTCTCGCTTACAGTTTTCTTCTGACATCTGTCTTATACTACAATTACTACTATTATCAGCTTACTTACATGTCAGCCACATCAAACAAAGCCTTAAATGACTCTTCTATCACCATCGATTACCATTTCTCCACTGCAAGAAACATTGGCTCCAAATGTCTAGAGAGCATCCAGAAATGTGTAATACTTTACAGGAATAATATCACCTTTGTAACAAATTGCTTCATGATTTCTGTGAGCTGTAGTGTCTACACTCTTGGACAAAATTTTCGGAGGAAATTACTTAGTTGTGGGTTAAATACCCAACAGGGGATAGAGACTTACCGAGATTTGAAAAGGACGATGACTCTCATCAACTCCACGTATTCCGGACAGATCCTTTATTTTTATATTGTAGTGACAAGCTTCTACTGCCAACTTCCGGATGTTCTCTTGGGCTACTATATAGACGAGTCTGGGTGGTCCGTGGCTACTTTGTTGATTTTTAACACAACGGTTTCAGTACTCGCGGCGGAATTCCATTCTTCAGTGAGATAATATTGATTTGCACGATTTAATAGTATGCAATGAAAATAGGCATTTAATTTTACTCTCTTTCGTCAGGTTTGTCAGACATTTCTTTCATGGCAGGACATGTGTCTTTTTACTGGATCTATTGACGACACTCGGGAAAAGGATAAAATCGTTATTGGAACTAAACCTGAGACCGGGCTCCAACCACAACACACCCACTTTAAGCTGATGACTATCAAAAACGAAATTTTTACAGAACCGATTGCATTATCATGTCCTTTCTTTGCTGTCACGTATACCTTACTCGGATCGGTACTCATTTACATGATTCTCGTCATTTTAAATTGTTGTGTCTAACAATGGTTAAGCTATTGGTTAAAACAATTTTAATATTATTTTTCAGGTTGTCAGTGTGGTTGTGACTTATGCGATAATAGTGTTTCAAATGAGAAGCAGCGTAAACCCCAATCCCATTTCCGTAACATGTGCATGTGAAAAATAAGCTACCTTGAAGCCAAGCCGTATATGCTTAAGAATAAGAATGCGTTTCATTTGACAAAGAAAGTCCATAAATTATATTTTCTCCATGTCCTTCCTTCTTTCTTTGCTTTCGTTACCAAATATAGTGGTCCAATTAATTGATTACCATGTATTTATGATTTCTAATCTTAAGCAAACGAAATTTTGCCATAAATTATTTTTCGTTCTTAAGTGACAAACCACTTATTGCCTATTCCTTCTTGAAGTCTTGGCAGTTTCACTGAACATAGCGTGGCTTGCAAACTATCACATGTGAAAATACTTTCGACTTTGCCTTCAGCAACTTAGCCTTTGCTGACTTACTTAGAATGTTATAGCCTTCATCATTAACAAATGGTATATATGTTAATGCAAACAGTAAATCCTGTTCTAAGGGATATGGAAAGATATTCTGAAAAAGATGCAGGCGGCGATAGTCCTTTCGTGGTTTCCTTCTTTAATTGTTTCTTTTACATGGGCTTGGTACCTTTCAGAACGATTTTTAACCTTGAAAAGAAACTCTACAAGCTGGAGTTTGTCCTCCTTCAAAAGATACATTGTGGAATAGTCCACATGTGCATAACCCTATTCCTTCTGTATTCAATATTTTCCAGATTAATAAATAGTCATGAAGATCAATCCATGATTCTTCTTGTTCTCAACTTCTTTTCCGACGGATCCTCCTTAGCATCCACTCTGATTATCCAGAGAATCTTGTGGATACGACAAGATCTTTACTTGGAAGTTGTCGAATGTACAAGGGTAGATTTTTTAAAGAGGAGAAAACTAAAGCGGATATTGGTATTAGTATTAGGTTCAGAAACTATTAAATGTAAATATAACATCAGTGTAGTTTATAAGTGTTTTTATATTTCCAGATGTATATTCTTAGTGTTGGAATGGCTATTTTCATTGGCTACGTTTACGCTTCCTGTATACATTTCAAAGATAAAGATCCCGAGAAAATTAGTAACATTCTAAAGACGAATGCGAAGGGTCCAGTTAAGTTCAAAATTGTGGATGAGATCGATTATTTACTGATTCATAACACCTGTGAGCGGCAAATATATGTGGCAATAAATATTTGGATAGCATACTTCACCA
This sequence comes from Sinodicranocentrus sp. ZH6, assembly GCA_027743935.1. Classification (NCBI taxonomy): domain Eukaryota; kingdom Metazoa; phylum Arthropoda; class Collembola; order Entomobryomorpha; family Entomobryidae; genus Sinodicranocentrus; species Sinodicranocentrus sp. ZH6. The sequence goes on along the minus strand of JAHZNA010005411.1, from coordinate 1,347 downwards.
TATTTTACGTGCTTTTACAGGGATTTTTTGTTGTTCTGGCGTTGGCACTGATGGAAAAGGGGCGCCAACTGGAGATGGAGTTAGAAAGGAAAAAGGAAATTGCAGAGGTACAACTGAGACTTTAATGAAAGTTTTTGTTAGATATTATTTAGGAATTATAATTATTATAATGTAGGGTATAGCAATCTACAGAAGGTTGCAGAGGGAAATGGACACAGTCAGAAATGTGTATGGAGACCATCTCTTGTGCTTTTATGTGACCTCAGTGAGCTACTATGCAGAAGCACCTTACATCCTCCTTGGGGAGAGAAATACCCTCAAAAAAACTATTTTCGCGTATTTTATTGTTATGGGAGTGTCCTGGATTTTGGCTTCTGAATTTCAATACCGGGTATAGTCAAATGAGTATTTTGCTTTGTTGGTATATCAAGTTTCTAAAAATTTCGCTCAATTTTATGTTTTTGTTTATTTACACAGGTTCGAAACGTTGTTATGAAATGGGTGACGAAATCTATAGAACGGACATCATTGACATCTGAGGATAGAATGAGGTTGCTTCAGTTGTCCAGTGACGTTTCATCAAATCCTGTGGCTTTGTCTAGCAGATGGTTTTTGGTGACATATTCACATTTTACATCGGTTATTTCCTTTTCTATTTAAACATGCTTAAGACTTATGACTATACTTCTAACTGTTGCTGTTTTCATTCAGATGATTGGCTTGATTGTGACATACGGAGTTATCGTTCTTCAGCTTTATCACAAATAATCACGCTATTTCAGATTTTATGAATACTTAATTAAGTGATGTATATTTGGCTCATACTTTAGTGTAAACACGGTTTTTCATTGGTAGGCGTAATTTTAAGATGTACGTAGTAAAATGTGGTTAGCTCTAGAAAATGTAATTTGAGTGCACTAATATGCAAACTAATCACAAAAGCATTCTACTATGCAAATAAGAATGTCATATCATAACGCAGTAGAGTCCACCTGATCATATACACTTAAAACGCATTAACTAGATTATTTTCATTCTGTAAATTGCTAACTTGCCGATATTAAATGAAATCATGAAGAGAAGTCATTCGAAAACTTGTTGGGTATTATGCCACTGCCATATTATATTGTACATCTTTTATATACATGTCCTCGTCCCGATACAATTTCTAGAATAATAGAAACATGGAGAAAATTGAATACGTAAATTGAATTGAATTGAAAATTGAAAATTGAAAATTGAATTGAATAAAAAATTTAGTGAATATGTACAATACTTTTATTGACTCTAATAGAATTCCCGAAGCACTAAAATGTTCTCGTGTTGTCCCGATACCTAAAGTTAAAC
>JAHZNA010005410.1:0-12858 GCA_027743935.1 Sinodicranocentrus sp. ZH6 | reverse complement strand
CTTATTCTTTCCAACTACTACAGAATGAGTTAGTACTTATTCTTTCCAACTACTACAGAATGAGTTAGTACTTATTCTTTCCAACTACTACAGAATGAGTTAGTACTTATTCTTTCCAACCACTATAGTACGGTAAATATCAAATTACAGAAAGATTGAAATCCACCCACAAATCAATCCATCCCTGTGCCATAATATAACCACAGGGTTAGAAACGAAGAATTTCTGGGTTAGGTTTTATTTCACAACCCAGTCAAAATATATTTACAGCAAGTGCCCAAAAGTCAAATAGAACCATTACTGATCATAACATAGAATATAAACCATTAAAGGTACATTATAGAGTTGAAAGTTTCAATTATTATCGTATAGTACCCTATTATCCATTTCCATCACAAAGTACTTCTAGCCACTTGACGTTCGGACGGTATATACATGTGTAAATAATACTGATCATACCTCATTAACTTTACGGTACCTTGTAATTTTTAGTACCCTCAGACATTAACGCTATTCGGAAAAATAGCGCATAAAAATTGCCAAACCAGCCTACGACCTACGTAATGTTAAAAATACTTCTAGGAAATTTTGGAAATCCAGAATGAGTTCTTTGTACTTCTAAACGTGGGACATTAAGGACACCATTCTGCAGAGCCACAGAAGTTTTGAACTGAAACTTTACTCGATACTTTCTCATTTCATCATTTATCTTTCATATTTGGGAACATTTGTGCATAAAATTTGAAAATATTCTATCCACATTTTGTGATTAAAATTTATACCTAAATATGTTGAGCCAGCGTTTTTTTTAATTTGCTGCGGATTGAGCTTTCCTACGCACGTATTTTAGGAGCTAGTCCGTTCCTCTGGAATGAAGAAAGAAAGCTTTTGTACACCACAAAAGAGAGCCTTTCTCGCTACTTTTGTGTCTACATTTCTTTCGTCGTTTTCTACGCCTTTTTCAGCACCATTCAAGTCATCCGATTTATTGATTACGATAGCAAAAATCAACTCGAGTTCCAGTTTCTTTACGCGATAATGGTTTGCAGCTATTTTTGTGCTATTGTCGCCTTCGTCATGTTCCTGGAAAGTGATAACATTTGTGTTCTCCTCTCAATGTATTTTTATTTCCTGGACAAATTCCAGCGAAATTATCTTCCCACGTTTGACCCACATATGACTTTTCGCAACCGTATTTTCGACACTATTATTCTCTTTCTATGTGCTGTCTATCCTGGAATGGGGATTATTGTTAGTTTTCACGTTTGGGCCAACCTCCTCACATGCATAATATTTTCATCTGTCTTCTTAACCTACTTTTACATTATCATCAATGAACTCATATCATCACCATGGAAACCGGGATGCCACGTTAGGTCACAACTTGCTTCAGATAAGCTACGCAAATTCGAAATTTTCCAGAAGGTATATCGACAAGTGGAACTGATTTTAATGTTTGGAGTAAACAGTATTGGAATGTTTATTTTTCCTCTTCAAACCGTCATCACGAATGTTATCCTCTACTCCAACTTCACTTTGATAAGGCACCGTCACTCTACGGACATGTTAACTGCTGGCATTCTGGGTGCTGTTTCTGTGCTATCGATTGCTTTCCTCGCAATCTTTCTCAACTCAGGAGGACACTTTCACTCACAAGGGAGGAAAATTTTGAGATCAATCCAGAAAAGGGATTGGGGCTCGAATTGGAAGAACAAAGAGATGCTGAAGTTTCTCAAGTCTTGTAAACCGTTTTATATAGGATACGGAAGAGTATATATTATAAAAAAGATAAGTGTTCTAAAAGCTTTGAAGTTTGTGAGTCGAGGAACATTTAGAGCTTTGCTTGCATTTAATGAAATGCAGTCATGTAATGAAATGCAAACCATAGATTATAATTATGTATGAATATTATTGTTGAGAGCGTAAAAAAATTATTAATTATCACAATTTATCAATAACAAGTTAATTCGTAAAATGTAAACAGCTCAATTGTCAACCATAGTCGTTTCATTGTTACTCTAACAAGGAAATACACGGAGCAACTGATAACGATTTAGCTGAAAATTGCGATTTTACATAGCTATTAATGCCAAAACAGGTTTGCGATATGTTTTAACCCCAAATCGTAACCCCAGCTGGAGATTCCATAACAAAATGCTAGATAAAAATTAGCATTGATGGATACAACCAATTGAATTAAATTTGCTAGTACTGTGCTGATTTTGGTAAATTGTTTTACCATTGAAAATGTAACCACTGACCACACCACTTCCTTCTCAGGTATACTATCAACTGTTGACAAGACACGACATGATTTTCTCTGTTTATGACTATGACAGTCAACAGTTGACAGACAGTCAGCTCAGCCAGCAGTCAGGGAAAAGGCAACCAGACAGTCAGTTGACAGTAGAAAACAGAGCATTAAGTCATGTGTAGTAAGACTTCCTTAATACTAGCGAAATATTTAAAATCTTGTAAGTAGTCAATTTAATTTTAATTAAATTAATACGTCAATTCACATAAACTGAAAACTTTTACACACTCAGCCATGGCCATCATCAGCCACCACCCGCAAAGTCAACACAACCATCCAGATTCCAGATCCATATCCATCTGCAAATTTCCACTTTGGATGAACAAAGAAAGATGGAAGGTCTACAGCATCAAGCACACGGTCCAGAGCATCAGCAATAGCAACGCGGTCTACAGCATCAGCATCAGATATATATTTATATATTCTGTCACATGTACAGCGTAAACATGGATATATACCAGCATCAGATTTCCAAAAAATACACTACGTGATTGGGAAAACCCTGGGAACTATGTTCCAGCATCAGATTTGGAATCAGCTGACCAGAATCAGGTCCACGGCATCAGATTTTCAAAAAATACACTACGTGATTGGGATAACCCTGGGAACTATGTTCCAGCATCAGATTTGGAATCAGCTGACAGTGATATAGTTCCCAGTGTTTTCCCTATCACGTAGTGTATTTTTTGGAAATCTGATGCTGTGGACCTGATGCTGGTATATATCCATGTTTACGCTGTACATGTGACAGAATATATAAATATATATCTGATGCTGTAGACCGCGTTGCTATTGCTGATGCTCTGGACCGTGTGCCTGATGCTGTAGACCTTCCACCACAAAGAAAGTTGAATAAAATACACAAAAGCAGAACAGCGCAGCTTACTCCAATACAACCCACTTCCCTTTCCCTGACACAGCCCCTCACACCCACACGTATTGATGAAAAAGCAGTCTCAAGGTCTGTTCAAAATTTCTGTGTACAGCGTAAATTCCCTGTGGCTTGTTGAGAGACGAGAAAAGTGCTCAGTTTTCCTGAAACACGTGAGCTGAATGGACCTTCTGTTTTGCTTACTATGGATAGGTATTACCTGCTCATTCTTGTGTACTGTCCTGCATTTTCCATTCACACAAGTGCATTCACTTGCAAAGTCTGATTTATTTACACCCAGAACATGTGTTTTGTTTTGACACTATTTTTACTGACTTTAGCTAAATTTTTGATTGTGATTCTATCCAATTGTTAATAAAAGTAACTGGCTTACTTGTAATTGTGAATTAAACTCGATACTTAGTTGACATATGAGCTAACCTAATCATCTTTGTCGTTTTGTTGTTGATGATAGTTGATAGTAGTTGGTAGTGTCAACATTTTAAGTCAAGTTTCAGGATTGACGATAAGTTTGTTGTGTTTTGGGTGTTCATCAGTGGTCATCTGTTAAAATGTCACTGATAGGAAGATTGCTCGTGTGAAGTAAAGAGTGGAAACTTCCCCTTGTATTCACTCCCAGACCAATAAGAGAAGTTTGAAGGGGCAACCTGTTTCCATTTTCCTACCTGACCTGACCTTTAGCAGACAAACAATAAACAACAAATGAAATCCAGAAAGAGGTGACTGATTTTGATTTCACTGACTGTCAACTGTTGACTGTGGGGTGGAGGAATTCTTCACGAATAGTTAAATTAATTAATAAATAAAATAAAGTAGTTTGTTTATATATGGTAAGGGTTGAGGGTGGGCAGTGGGTGGCATAGTTGATGGTAGGATGTGACAGTTTAAATTGAAAATCATAAATTTAAATTACAATTTGTTACTCCAGTCAATCCTCAGTTGTCAATGGCGTGTATTCTGTTGTATTTTTGTAGCTAATTCAAATTGCAATCCTGGTTCCTGCCTGAGTTCCTGTTCTGATCCTGAAAATGTTTCAGTATTTGGTTGGTGAAAAGGGAACCGAACTTTGAAGCTGGAACTTCAAACTTGGAAGATTGAGCATCATTGGACGTGGACGTGACCTTGGAGGAACGGAGGGAGAAATTTCTAATTGTAATTGTAATTCTGAATTCCGTGGATTATAATATTAATATTTCCTAGTGTATTCGTTAATGGTTAGTGAGGAATATTGAATTATCATTTAAATCACATGCTATACTACATACTATTTTTTGGATGATGGGATGGTCAAGATAGCTAATGTGATGTATCTATTTTATTGTTATAGAAAAAAGGCAGACAGAGTAACAAGACACTATGGAAAGAAATCGACGACGGCAGATTGATAAATCCCTGGAATCTTCAGAGATAAAGAAATACATCAAGATTGAAAACGAGACTGAAAGTTGTGACTGGGATAAAGATGAAATTCCTTTGGATTTCGACTTTTTAAAAGTTGGTGGGAACTGCAAGCAGGAACAAGATCCCCTTCAACCTCAACCTGGACAATCCTCAATGTCACCTGGGGTTTCAAAGAAGACTAAAACACGACAAAATTCGGGAAAAGGAACTGGAACAAGGGTTGAAATACAGGATCAAGCTACATTCAAAAATAAATTCGACTTCACTGTAGAAATGCAAAAGGAAGTGAGTCTGGTAGTGGAAGAATGTATTCGAGTGTTGAAGAATGACCCTCGAGAGTACCACCCGTTTTATTTGACAGTGCACAAGTGGATTGGGATCGGTATCGAGCAAGCTCACATTTCAGAGAAGAAGGTGAACCTGATTTGGGAAAAATGTAATGATCTTGCAGTCGCCCAATTCGAAAAGACTAAAGATAACCCGAAAAACACACCAAGAAAGGATAAGCCTCAGTCTGAAGATCTCCAGTATTTTCTCGCTCAGAAGAAAAGAAAATCTTCACAAGTTTCCAGGGGCGTACGAATCGTGGAAAGAGAATGGAAGCGGGAGATAAATGATAAGCAGCCTAATACTTTGAAAGATATTCGAACTAATTTACAAGCAAGACTGAAATTTTTCCAGTTTGCGAAATCCGCCACATCTCTAGAAGACTGCTTCCACATGAATTCCCTCTGGAGTCGCCTCCTCTCATCAAACCTCCTACAGCAGAAAGAAGTGCCTACCCCCTCGAGTAGCTTACCCGAAAGAGTCCTGCTCAACAAGAAAAGGCAAAAGGTGGAGGAAAGTGGGAAAGTCAGAGAAAATCGTTTAAAGAGGAAAAAAGAGATAAAGGGTTTAGCGTCAGACGAGACAAAAGTAAAAGGACGGGCTAGAAAAAACCAAATGGCAAGAGAAAACATGGCAAAGAAAACTCCAGAAGAGAGAGAAAAGTTTTTAAAGAGGAGAAGTGAACTAAGACGCTTAAGAATAAGTAGAGCTTCAGAGGAGGGCAAGTTAGCAGAAAAAGATAGAAATACCAAACAGATGAGACTCAAGAGGGCGAAACTTTTCGAGGAAATGAGTGAAGAGGAAAAGCAAGCTGTGAGAGATAAAAGGGCCCAACAGATGAGGCTCAGTAGGGCAAAACGTTTTGAGAAAATGACTGAAGAGGAAAAGCAAGCCGTGAAAGATAAAAGAGCCGAAGAGATGAGGCTCAGTAGGGCAAAACTTTTTGAAAAAATGACCGAAGAGGAGAAGCAAGCTGTGAGAGATAAACGGGCAGAAGATATGAGGCTCAGGAGAGTAAAACGTTTTGAGAAAATGACTGAAGAGGAAAAGCAAGTGATTCTAGATAAGGAAGCTGTAGAAAGAAGAAGAAATCAAGATAAGCTTAGACTACAAAACGCAAAAGCTGACAGGGATGTACTTGTAGAGACTGAAGAGGAGAAAGAAAATCTGCGTCAAATAAAAGAGCTTGAAAAGCGGTTGAAACTGGACGATGTGAGTTTAGAGGAGAAGGTAGAAATCCGAATGAAAATCACAGAGCTGAGGAAACCCCGACTGGAAAAAGTAAAAGCGTTGAGGAAACAGTTTTTGGAAGGATTGTCTGAAGAGGAAAGGTTTCAGGTGAGAATGGACACTTATTTAAAGCGTCAAGCTTCCCAGGCTCGGAATGGAAGACAATGTCGCTCATCAATGCCTCCAGATTGGAAAGAGTATCAGAGACTAAGAAGGAAAAAGTATATGGAAAGTTTACCCCCTGAGAGGAAACAAAGGATAAGCGAGAGTACTAAAAATAGTGTGAGAAGGCGCTTTCAAAAGTTAAAAAAGGATCCTACCAAGTTGGCTGAAGTTTACAGAAACATGAATGAGGTTCAAAAAAAGAAAAGAGAAACTGAGACGGTGGAGCAGGCACAAAAACGACAAAAACGAGTGAATGAGTATCAACGACAGAGAACAAAAAAGGAAACGGAGGAACAAAGGTGGAAAAGATTAACCAGGTATAAAGTTTACCAGTCGAGGATAAAGCTAAGGAAGGAGATGGAGGAAGAAGAAAACTTCACAGAGGAGGAAGTATGTGTGCAAAATATTCTACTTGAGATTTTTAAATAATTATGGGAGTGCTAATTAGTTTTTGAATATTTTTCTTTAGTTTGAAAGGAGGCTGGAGGAAATTGTGAAACAAATTATGTCCCAGAATTTACCCCCATCAGACTACAAACCGAGAAAGGATACTAAAAAGGAAGTTCCAGGAGGAAGTATTCTGATAGGTGGTTTGGAAAGATACATTACTTCTGCTCCTGTAACAAATGAACCTATGCTGAAAATGGAGTTGCCCGTGTCAACAGGCGAGAACTTATCTTTTGAGCCGGTTTCTAGTTCGGCAGTGAATCCAGCTAGCCATCTATTTGACTGTGAAGATTTGTCGGAACTAGAGCCAGAACATGAAGTCGAAGATAGTTTATGGTCCCCTGAATCATCAATGATGCCAACTGAAATTGAAAATGAAGAGGTTCCTGCGCTGATCCTGAATGAGACAAGATTCCAGCCTGACGTCAATGTGAAGCTGGAAGGTGCTGGTGTAGAGGTGGCACTGAATGAGAAGTTGGTAGGAGAAGGGAACCTTGCTGAGAGTTCATTGGGAAGTTTGATCAAGTGTAAACATTGTGTAGAGCAGTTTTCTCTGGAAGAAGAACTCCGAGCTCATATCCATTCCAAACATCCTGGAAAGTGCTGGACGTGTCCGATGTGTAAAATGGTTATTCTTTCCCCAGCTGAGCTTGTAGAACACTTCAAGGCTGAGCATAACGAAGAACGTGAAGCTCGTCCGCGAAACCAGGTTTAATCTAAATTGCTTAGGAAGAGTGCAAACTAATAATAAGTGAAAATTACTGAATCGAATGACTTGTTTTTCTTTCCAGAATTCCGAGAAAATTGTTGTAGGAAAGAATGTAAACAAGCCAGCACCAGCTATCCTTTCGAATTCAAAAGTAGGGAAAAGCAGCGTTGGAAGGAAAAATTAAGGCGTGTGATAGAATCAACGCTGGAAAATCTTTTAGTCGCAAAGTGAAAAGTCCATAAGGCGCATTTAACATTGGATGAAAGTTACCAGTTACCAACTAGTAGATCTGCTAAGACAGCTGAAATTTAAAAAAAAACTGATTGGTAAGCAGAGAAATCATGCTTAAATATATGTGTGTATCCTTTCTTCAGTCTGAAGGTTCTATTATATTACTTTATTAGCTAATATTAACTTTAAATGTGTAATGCGTTATCAAGCTCTGTGTTAAAAAATTCACGTGTTGTTGAGATTCCCAGTAAATGAAAATGAAGATGAAGTCATGGAGTTTTGAATTTTGTTTTAGAAAATCAAATGTGGATCACACGTTGTCCACTATTTTTTATTCATAACTTTATTTCCAGTTTGCGAAAAACTAAGCGCGAGGGAGGATTACAGTATGATTCTTTGCCTGAGTAGGTCAGAGATAATTCCGTGGTTTCTAGTGTGTTTACTGGATTAAACCAGTCTGCAATGTCGCAGCTCTTGTTTCTGGTAATGTATTTTTTTATTTTAAGCAAGTGCAGAATATATTTGTCGGTGTTCCACTTTAACCTTTACTCATTCTACCATCCACCAATATTCCTACACATCTGAACAGAGGTTCGAATTTTTTATCTCCCCCGATGCGGGTTAGGATTACTTGAGTTCGAAAGAACTCTGGTTCGCAAGTAAATTTAATTCGAAATAATTCCATTTCCAATCCCCAAATGTTACCAGTTTCATTCCTCAAATGTACTATAAATCGAAATGGTTTGTACTGGAGATTTGAGTTTTTGTTCGATTTTGTATTCATCTGGTTCAAATTATTGTTTGTTTGTATGTTGGACGCCACGCAATGAAATTATCCAAACCCTATTAATGCGGCTCAGTTAAAGGCAATTATTTTGTGGTAATGAAAATTTTATCAGATTCCAACGAAATAAACCAAACGCTAATCAAGGCACATCCTGTTTTAAAAAAACATGAAGGCTTTTTCAAGCAATCTAATTTCGTATAGCAAAAACAAGCTCGACTTGGGACTAAAGGGGATAAGAAATAAAATATATGTATGACAGTATGTGTTTAAACATGATACAAACAACGGCTCAAAGTTTACTCCTCTTATTAGGAACTAAAATTTCCATTTATATTTGCGGTCCTGTTTGAAAAGTGTTGGTCGTTACAAATTCACGGTGGATTGATTTATAGCATATTTAAAATTATACCACACATTACCGCATTATGGCATTACGTTAGACACAACAAAATAATTCCCCACCTTTCTATGCCAACTTTTGGACCTATTTTTTGAAATTTCTTAAAGAGATACCTTCTGTTAAAGCTATTAACTTGTTTACCCAGTCTCTGGAAAAGGAATTACTATTTCTCTGAAAAATCTCATTAAAAGATTTAATCTAGCGTACTCATGTTGTACATAATGAATTTTTTGAGTTTTAATTACAAAAGCCAAATTGTAATTAAGAACCGAGATTAGTTGTAGTAAATTGCAAAGCGCTGAGCCACCGCGTATTGTTCTTACTTCATAGTTGTTGGTCAAACTTGGTTTTTGTTTTCGCACTATCCCTTTATGAGTTAATAAGTTGTTGAAAACTAAACAAAAAATCCTTTAAAATCAAAAGCCATGCTGACTCCAAATGCTATAAGAGCCTTCATCGAGTTAGTTTGGTGCTCATCAATCCACGTTCCAAAGGGCAATCTAAGCGATTCCGACGTTTTTCAGTACATTCCTACCCACGAGCCATGCAACCTCCAATATAAAAACTCATTTACCCAAAATCTGATCAATATAAGTGAAATTTCAAATCTAAACATGTTCCTTGTCCCTTTTTCAAATTCCCTTGTTCACATTTCAAACACGAAAGGAATCGACTTTGAACCTCCTCAAGTGCCCATTCTACTAACTAGACATGTTCCAGCTATAACAAAAGAACATGTGTGTAGAAAGGATGGTGAGAGTGTTGGTACAATTGAAAAATATAGAACAAAATTTAACCATGCTTTCACTTCACTTCCAGTCCAAGTCCAAGTTCTACATTTGGAAAACAACTCACAACATTCACATACATGGATGGAAAAAACCTATCCATGTCCATGGTCATCTTTTCTCTATGGGAATAGCTATTCGAAATTTAATTTCATTGGGAGAGGCCACTGCACAAGAATAAAATACCTTGAATTTTCTCTCAAGACAAGATGGTATTACCAAGCCTTCTTTGATCTATTCCCAACCAGTGAGTACTACTTGGAGAAATCCTTAAATGAGTTTTGGCTTTACCAGTCTCAACTGGAAGGAACTGAAATTTATAAGAAACAACACTATGACACATCCATATCTTGGAATGCTCACACTACACCTCAAAACTATGAAAAAATCCTGGCAAGTAAAAGTTTCCACTTTTTCCTATTTGAAAAAGAGGAATACCACCTAGTCAATGACAGGTTGGACTGGCATTTGAGGGAAATAACCGAATACAGAAATACCATAACTGGAATCCCATCCTCAGGACAAGATACTTATTTTCTACTTGACTATCATAAAGAGAATTTTAGTGCAGTGATAAACGAGACTTTCATTGTCAAATTGGATCCGAATTTGAATTCTTTTAAAACCTTTAGCCTCCTGCCTATGGATATCCCAATACAAAATATTACCTGGAATATGAGCTGGTCTGTGAGTTCAGATTTGCAAAAACTGGATTCTCTCAGTCCTCACAACTTCATTCCATGGGGTATTCAAGATGAGCGACAAGAGTTTCAAAAGTTTATCAACTATTTGGGAGACACGCAGCCGAAGTATGAGCTACGAAATCATAATGAGATTCAAACCGCCCTGAAAAAACTTTCTCTAGAAGACATGATCCCATACTGGACTGCACATTTGTGGAAGACTATTTTGAAAAATGTTACATTTCTCTACACCTGTGAAGCCTCATACAAGTGCAAAAAAGTTAATCCTATCAAACCAGTCTTCATGGAAGCTAACTGGAATCGGTTGGATACAACTGTGTGCTTAGCGTGTGCCATCGTTAAGCTAGAGACAAACTTTCCAAACATGTATAACCCGTTTGTAGAAGAATATCCGGAAAAACATCTTCAGTTCGTGAGTTGCGGAAGGGATTCTCAGGGTAGACTTCAGTTTGAAGAGCTTTACTCCATTTTCGACAAGTTTACTTGGGTGAACATTGTTTTCGTCATGGTAGTGGCGGTTCCTGTCCTCACGTTGTTTACTGTAGTGCTCCAGAAGACAACCACTGAACAGTCGTCACTTTCCCTGGCAGTGAAAACCGCGCTGAGGGAAACATTTGCAAATTTTCTAGCGCCATGCAAAGCCCTTTTAGAACAAGGAGATCCTTTCCAAGCGCAAGCAGCAACGAGACCAGGTGCAAGGTGGGTAATTGGTTCTGGTCTCTTGGCAACGTTGGTGATAAGCAATGCTTACAAAAATGACAACGTTTATGCTCTCATCGCTCCAAGAAAAATTCTACCTTATGAAACCCTCTCAGATCTAGTGACAAACCGTTTTCAGATATTTTCCAGAGGGATAAAGATCTCAATTGTGAATGAAAAGAATGTGGACTGCTTCACAAACTCAAACCATGAGTACACAAAGTACGTTGTGTATCTAGATGAAAATGAGTTTGCTTTACATGGACTTCCAATTTATGACGCTTGTGTCCGTGTTATCTCAGAGGTGGCATCGTACACGGAAAGTTCACAATTTCGGAGTGACCTCGTGGAAAAAATGATTAATTACTCAAAGCTGATCCCGAAGCTTGACAACATTATTGATGAAAGTTTTGTGAAAAATTGGAAGATAGAGATGTACAACCGACAGGAGGAGGTTTTATGGGACGCGATTAAAGGATGCAGAAAAACCGCTCTAATTCTTCCATCCGCACATGTCCGTCGACTTGCTATTAAATTGAGAGAAAGGCATAAACACGTTTATGTCGGGAAGGAGAGTTTATTTGACGCAAAATTTGGAGCGTCCTTTTCTGGAGGATTACTTCCGGCGTATGTGGTGCCCACAATGAAGGCTCTTCAGATTGGTGGATTTTTTCAAAAATGGAATCGATTTTTAACCGAGGAAATGCCTCAGCTGAAGAGTGCATCACGGCCTACAGTTTACGAGGAAAACATTCCAAGGCCGAACATGGAAGGAAATGTTGTCATCATTTTTCTCATGCTTTGCTCCGGCTTGGCAATTGCTGGACTTGCTTTTGTAGTGGAATGTGGGGTGAAAGTTTTTATGCTTGTTGGCAAATCCATATCCTTCCCGTCAGCAGAATCTCTTTTGCTAAAGGGGTTTGGGAAAGTTCGATTTTCTTTGGTGGTTCTTGTGCTAGCCTTGTTGAATGCGGGAATTGCAGGACATATTCTGTTTTCAGATTATGCTGCAGACTGGATGACCAAGGTAAATAGCAAATGTTTTTTAAAGTTTATTTTATTAATGAAGGACTATCTCAAATTGTTCCAGGAAACAACATCCATTCGACTTTTGGCAAAGACAAATCTACTCTACAAAGAAAACTACATACAACAACAATCCTTCTACTTTTTCGAGATTGCTAACCCAAATTTATATTGGTTTTCAAAATATCAGAATAAGATGGATTTTCAAGAAGCTGGCCCCTACTCATACAGGTAAATTCTTGACAAAAAAGTTTTTCTCTTGTTTATTTGATTGTTGTCTCTGAGATTAAATTTTTAGGTGGTACCGTGTCCATCCTGAAGGGGCAAGATTGCCAATGCAAAAAGATCGAAATCAGGTTGAGAGGAAGGAAAAAAAGTTAAAAATATATATTAATGAGTTCAAAGGAACAGAGTCAGAAGCATTATCTCTGATGTTGGCTCATGATGATCAAAGTGAAAAAATATTCAATACAGGGAAAGTCTTTATATTTGATGAAGTATCATCCGGAAACAAATCTGAAAATGATAAACTGATAATTATAAATGTACCATTTATGGTGAGTCAATAGAAACTTAATATTTATCACAGCAAACTCCTTTCTCAAACTTAGAAGATATTTTTTTTGAAATTTTAGCTGCTTGTTGATCAACGACGACGACATAACAGAATGGTCGATATCATTTGAAACTTGATAATAATAATTATTACCTGCTAGTCAGAGGTTTTGGACCTGAGGT